>CAUYSK010021322.1:0-31688 GCA_963575035.1 Avahi laniger
TTATTATTATTATTATTATTTTATTTCAGGATTTTACAGGGACACACACGTTTGAGAAGATTGTTTTAAAAGATGAGAAAGACTTTCGATGTATCCCACCTTAATGTCATTCTTGGTAAGGAAATAGTTAAGAAAAATTATATTTTTTTTCACCATGGGCGGAAGGAGAGGGAATTCTAAACTCTAATTGTCCTAAAAATATGCAGAGTACACTTTGTCGTTTTAATGGAATATTTGTTTTCTTTAAAAAAAAAAAAAAAAGAACTTCTAAGCAGAACGTAAGGCCCTAGGGGTTTCGTCTGCGTGGATTTACTCATGCATGTGAAAAACTGAGAAGGAAATTTGGCTCAGTGCACCTAAGATATTAGAAATGTATTTTAAAAGCACTTAAATGTTAGGGATGAAGTAAGTCTCCTCCTGCTTGCTGCATGCTGTTCTAATTACACCTTTGTACGTCAGAGTCAGGCAGGGATGTTACAGAGAACGAGATTTCTTTCACGGACGGAATCACAGGATCGAAACTACCGGGAAAGGCTGAAGCCAGGCCAAGGACTGAGTGCTTCTGGCTCGTGACTCCTGTTGGAAAGTGGACTCCATGGTGCCTTTCAGAGCTGCGATTGGAGGGTTTTGTGGTCAGACGTACACTTTCAGGGCTCTGCTGAAGAAGAGTCATTTATCATCTGTAAAACGCTGTTCTGCCCCTAGCCTTTGTGGAACAGACAGAACATTGAGCTTAAAATATAATTTAAACTCCAAGTTTAGACAGAGCATACATTTGCTTCATATCCTTACCTTAAAGTCTGGGCACCGAGCTGAAGAAAATCACGGGGTATATCATGCATCATGGGGCTGGAGGCCAACTCTAGGACTGGGGGGAGACGTGTCACCTGCTGGCCAAATGGTGTTCAGGCTGTGGCTGGGACGCAGGGAGGCAAGGAGGCTGGTAGAGGCTCAGCCTTGTTGTGTCTGACTTGCCAGCCTAACTCTGCTACCGTGTGGCCCTGTGTCTCTGCGGAATCTATCCAACCTCTCTGACCTCTCTCTTTCAACATGAGGACAACATGCTGGCCTTCCTCTTGGGGGAGCTATTCATGAAAAGAATGGTGAAACGCCCTGAGAAACACTGAGTGGCGCATGAAGCTAAAGGAAAAGCCAATTCAGGCTTCTGCTTTAAAAAATGTGTCCTGGGAAGCATCTACAAATAAAGTCATCGAGACATCCTCTTCTGTGGATGGTTTTCTCAGGAGACTGCAGTGTTCAGAAAAAGGATACAATTTTGCCAAAGGAGAAGGGTCATAAGAGAGAAAAACCACTGTTAAATTCTGCCTTCCCTGGTTTCTGAAATGTTTCCTTTCACACAGGAAGGAACAGTTTGGGATGTGAGCTGTTACCATGGAGATAACCAGCCAAGGTCACTTGACTGAAGGAGCCTACAGTCCACTGGCCGTGGATCATGAGGGCGAAGTTTCGGAGTTGGAGTTTGGTCCTTGGCTCAGGGGACAAGCTTTGAGCCTCTACTCATGGTGCGGGGACATCACTGTTCTTTTGTCCTGCCCAATCCCATCCTCTCTTCTTGCATCTTCCCTTGCACCCCTTGCAATCCTACCCTAGCACTTCCCTGCCCGGATCAATATAGGGCTGAGGTCTTATTCTGACATTCCCGGGAATTTGTTTTCTTACCTTGCATTCTCTTGCTAAGAAACAGGGCAGAAGAATTCTTCCCATCAATAACTATACTGCTTTTCTCTCTTTAATGGTTTTCCACCTCCTCTTTTCTGTCCAGCTTCTCTCCCTCTCTTCCTCTCTCTCTATTGCAAAAATAGTAGTAACCACAATGCATAATACTTATTCAGCACTGATCACATGCCATGCACATACTTTTAATCTTTACAGCCCTGTGCTTTGAGATTCTACTCTGTTCTAGGAACTTCTCTAGATGCTGGGAAAAATGTAACACTTGCCTGACCCCTCAGAAAGATCATAGCCTCCATATAGATGAATTCCAATAAAATTAACTAACATTAGTTGAGTATTTCTGTGTGCAGAGCCCTTCAGCTCTACTAAGGATGTAAGAATACATGGCTTATGTCCTTGAACAGCTTGAGGACACCACGGTGTGATTAAATGGACAAACTGTATTGTTTACCTAATATTTACATTGCTCTGTGATAGGCACTTTCCCTTTGATTGTCTCATTTAATCTTTCCAAGGAAACTGTGAGGTAGGTCTATCTATGATACTGTTAATCCAGATAAGAAATTGAAGGCTCAAAGAAGTTAGTTGCTGGCCAATGTAATGAAGAATTCAAATGCAGGTCCTCTGATATGAAATCTGGGATTCTTTCAATCATTAAAAAGTAAAGATCAGGAGACATGGCATCTAGTTCCATTCAGACATTAGACAGCTCTGTGACATTGCCCATGTTGTTCAGCTTCTCTGAGCAATGAAATTCCTTATTGGTAAAATGGAGGTAGTAATATCTTCTTTACTGCTCTCAAAACATTGTCAGAACTGCTTAGAAAGCAGCTGGAAAAATGAAAAGTCTTTGTCTTTGATAGGGGGCTGTATGTAGATATTACTAATATTCACTAACATGCAATTCTTCTCCCCTCTGAGAACTTGCACTTCTCAGCTCTTTTCCTCCTCCTCCTCCTCTACCAGCAGGGCTTGAGCAAGGCCGTATGATTCATCCTGGTCAATATAAATGGAGCACAAGCGATATATGTCACTTTTGAGCTGAGCAAGTGAAAACTCATGTATGATTGATTACCTATCTTCATCTGCATGTCACCAATGAGACCACTTGTTCCAGATCATGCAAATGATAGGTGGAGCCTGTGTCAGCCTGGAGCAGTGAATTACTGCCTGGAAGGCAATTACTCTGGAGAGTTGCCCAAACCTGCAGCTGGCTTTTCACAAAGCAGTAAGAATTCAAGTTATGGTGAAGACAGAAATCTTGGGGTTTTTGTTATTGCGGCATAACTTCACCCACCAGATTAATACAGGGTATGATCATATAAGAGAGAGACAGAGCATTGGAAGTTGCCTTTTAGATCATCTAACCCCACCCCTCCATTTAGTGACAGAGGAATTAAGGCACATAGCAGTTAAGTGACTTGTTCAAAGTCACAGAGGGAAATAGGAGCAAGGCAGGGGTTACAACCCAGGCTCCTGACATTTGGTCTAAGGTGCCCATGGTGGATGTGGCCATGGAGGCCTCTTCAAAGGCTCAATGAAGATAAAAGACCTAGAGGGTCTTCTCCCTTGCACCTCCCACCTTGAGCTGTCCTGAGCAGCATTGAGTCATTGGTGCTGTCTCTATTTTACCAGTCCCATGAGCCTTGCTGGGAATTGGCTTGTTTTTTCTTTTTCTGGTCAAAGCCTGGCACTTGCTGCGCTTATGGTGGGATGGATCTGAGCAGGCAGGAGTAAACATATTCCCCTAAGGCAGTGCAAAGTGACATCACTGGAAACTTTCATAAAGGAGAAAAGCTATAAATAAGAAGAGGGAAATATTCAAACGAGATTGAATGCAGTTGTTCTGCATGAAGCTTACTGGCATTTGGGTTTCCATTTTATTTTATTTTATTGCATATATTTCTGCTCAGCTGTGCATCAGAACAGCTCGCATGTAACCCTCCCCCAATACTGCAGAATGCCCCCAGGACTGATGTCCCTCAGTCATGGGTGATGACTCTTGAAGGCAAACAAATGCTGCAGGTTCAGCTCTAGATTGAGGTTTCAGATGAGGTAGAAACCACCAAGCACATCACAGATCATTATTTTTATATGCTTAACCTTGATGTGGAAGGCATATTTTCTCCCTCATTTCTATCTTCCTTTTCCACTCAGAACTTCTGCCAAAGAACTGGACATAATGCCTGGACAGAGATTCTGTTTCTTTTTCAAAATCTTCTCCTTTTTTGCCCTCCTGTTGCACTGTCCTCATGCATCGATACAGCGAAAGTTGTGCTGTCTTTCTCATAGGATTATAAACCTATTGAGAGCCAGAACTCTGTAGTGTTGTTTTGTACTCCACATGTCTAGTTTGAGCTGGCATTCCTCAGCGCTCTCTCTCATCATATCATTTTCTTCTTCTTGAGACAAAGTCTCGCTCTGTTGCCTGGGCTAGAGTGCCGTGGTGTCAGCCTAGCTCACAGCAACCTCAAACTTCTGGGCTCAAGCGATTCTCCTGCCTTGGCCTCCTGAGTAGCTGGGACTACAGGCATGTGCCACCATGCCCGGCTAATTTTTTCTATTTTTAGTAGAGACCGAGTCTCTCTCTTGCTCAGGCTGGTCTTGAACTCCTGGCCTCAAGTGATCCTCCCACCTCAGCCTCTCAGAGTGCTAGGATCACAGGCATGAGCCACCGTGCCTGGCCTTCATTTTCTTCTTATTATACATTTTCTCTTTGAGTGATCTTATCCATCCTCAATCTTCAATGATTAAGCAAATAATTATAAGCAACACCTATTTAGTGCTTAGTATGTGCTAAACACTGTTCTCATGACATTTAATTTTTATAACAAGTTAAGAGGCAGGGATTTTAAGGCCATTTTAAAGATAAACTGAAGTATAGAGAGGTTAAGAACATTGACCAGGTCATGCAACTAGCAGCTAGTTAGCAGCAGAATTGTGATTTGAACCCAGCAAATCTAACTCCAGAGTTAATACACCTACGTGCCTGCCACGCTGCCTGTCTCCAAAGTCCAATCATTCAGTGTTAGCCTGGACTTTTCTCATGAACACTGATGTCTCTGGCTGTATCCATTTATGTCCAATAAGCACCCTGAATACCTGATATCAATACTCGAGCTCATCATCTTTTTCCCCAAAACCTGTCCCCCAACTTGAATTTCCCATAATCTATTAGTCACAGGTGTTGGAAACAGAAGTCAAACCCAAGCTTCTCTTCCTTACCACAGGTCACCAGGCCCTCTCTGAAACCTCCTTCCATTCTCATGGTCATTATTTATCCCCCAAAGTATTTCTTTAATCAGAAAAATACCGAGGACCAGAGAAATATTGAACCAGGAAAAGGCAGCACTATGAGAGCTGCGTTTACATAACATAAAAAAAAATTTAATATTTGGAATAGAGCATGCTGGGCACTGGATACACAGTGATAAAAACTTAGTCTCTGTTATCACGGTGCTTATAACTTTTCCCATTCTGTAAGATGAACTGAAGAAGGGGGATAAAGAAAACAGGATTCCAGGGCAGAGGAGAGAAACGCCTGATCCGGGCAATGGCAAGTGAAATGGAGACCCAGAAGCTACAAATACTGAGGAGTTAAAATCCACAAGGTTTTGCAACTAGTTGGATGTCAGAGAAGGAAGGAGAAGGTGGAATAAAAGATGACTCTAAGGTTTTGAGTCTGCATAATTGAGAGAGTGAAAGTGCCAATAATAAAAATGGATAGTTAAACCTGGAGAGGATTTATTGTGTTGTGTATTTTGAGTTGGAGGTGCTGACATGGTATCCAGAAAGCATTTGGAAAATCAGTATGGAAACTTTTCCAGAAGCTGGTGCTACAGACAAAGATCTGGGAGTCATTCACTTGAATCCATGTCCTTGAAACCTTGAGCATGGCTGAAATAGCCAAGGGTGAATGGAAATAAAGAGGAATGCAAATCATAGCCCTTCAGCTACTTTTTGGGGGTTGGGAGAGGAAAGGAAGAAACAGCAGAGCAGTCCAAGAAGTAAAATCAGAATGGCAGAATGCCCAGGAGCCAGGCAAACAGAGACTTTCCAGAGGAGGGAGAGCCAGCCGTAGAGAGATGGGGGCGGAGGTTGGGAAGAAGCCACATTTGATGACTTGCAGGTGATCAGTACCTATACGATGCAGAATTTGTAGAGTAGTGAGGTGGAGACATCGTAGGTATATCAGATAGAAGCACATTGAGGAACAGGTCATTGTCATCATAAACTAACTCTTGCAGGAAGTTTGGCTGAGAAAAGCTAAGTGTACAGTGTGGCTAGTTCAAAGAGTTGGAACTACTCAGTCTTTTTTACTTGCCATTAATTGCTACTTAGTTTAGGTTGCGAATCTACTTTCACTCTTTTTGGTAGCACGGGGTGACTTGGTTCCTTTCTGTGTGTGTTTTGTAGGGTTGATGTCTCTCCAGGTTTATAGTGGATCTCCATGAAAGATATCCAGGGAGGATATTAAGCCAGCCTGAGGGAGTCATGTTAATTATAGTGTGTAATATTAAGCCAGCCTGGAGATGTGTTACAGGGTTGCTTCAGAAAGGAGGAAAGTAAAGGTAACACAATATTCTTTCTTCTACTGCAAATATCACGATGCAAACATTTTGCTGCCAAACCTCGGCCTTTCTGTGATTTTTTCTTCAGGTTACATGAAGAAGCACCAAAGAAAATAGAGTGACCTTGTATTTAGAATTGTCCTGGGTTTTTATATCTCTCCAAAGTGATTTTTATTCAGGAGCACAATTTTTCTAAGTGCTTGAAAATTGACTGGGTGTATAATTTTATATAATGGGACTTTTTAATATAGAACATGTCAAAGGAAGTCAAGATGTTGTTTTATCTGATTATGTTTAATTTCTGGGTACCAAGAAAATGATTAAGGTGTATTTTGTGGATATTGATTGCAATTCAAATTACGTTAAAAAATCAGATGTCTGAATAAGTGACTGGTGAAAATTTTCTGGTAGAGAGTATAAGATGCATAATTACTTCAAGGGCCTCTACCATAATAAAAATACAACATTAGAAATAACTGGCTGGTTTAAAATCCTCCTTGTATTTCTTAACAGAGATCCATGAAGAGGCATAGGTCAGACCTACAAAACGACACACAGGCAAGATGGTCTTCCCCAGCAAGGAAAGAACGATGACTTTAGGTTTCCCAGGGGCAGATGTCATAGACCAGAGAAAGCAACGCTGTACCAATAACCAGAGCAGCTGAATTCGAACTGCTTGTAATTATTTCATAATTTAATGGATAGCATTATTTTGAGGCAATAATGATTAAATATTAAGACTTTGACAGCTTAAAAGCAACTGAAAAGAAGGCTGAAAAAATATTGCTATATTTTAATTAAAAAGATAAAATGTAACTTTAGTCTTCAGATAAATCAAATGGTGCTTTTTAAAAAGTTTTTTTTAATTTCAAAATGTTAAGGGGCTTCAAATGTTTTTGTTATATGGATATGCTGTATAATGCTGAAGCCAGGGCTTTCAGTGTGCCCGTCACTGTCAGTGTTCATTGCACCCAGTAGGTAAGGTTTTGTCCCTCACCCCACTCCTACCCTCCCTCCTTCTGAGTTTCCAATGGTCTTCATTTCTCTTTGTGCCCCTCTGTACCCATCCTCTTATTAGTGAGAACATGTGGCGTTTGTTTTTCTATTCCTGAGGTACTTCACTTAGGACAGTGGTCTCCATTTCCATCCAAGTTGCTGCAAAAGACATTATTTCATTCTTTTTAATGTCTAAGTAGTACTCTATGGTATATATTAATATACACATTTTCTTTATCCACTCATCCATTGATGGGAACATAGGTTGATTCCATATCTTTGCAGTTGTGAATTGTGCTGTGAAAAACATTCAATTGCAGGTGTCTTTTTGATAAATGATTTCTTTTCCTTTGGGTAGATACCAAGCAGTGAGATTGCTGGATCCAATAGTAGGTCTACTTTTAGCTCTTTGAGGAATTTCCATACTCTTCTACTAATCCATGAGCATAGAATTTTTTTCCATTTGCTTGTGTCATCTTTGATTTCTTTCATTAGTGTTTTATAGTTCTCCTTGTAGAGATCTTTCACCTCCTTGGTTAAGTATATTCCTAAGTATTTTGTTTTCTTTGTAGCTATTGCAAATGGTATTGAGTACTAGATTTGACTCTCAGTTTGACTGTTATTAGCATATAGAAATGCTACTGATTGGTATGCATTGATTTTGTAATATGAGACTTTGATTAATTTATGAAACGATACCTTTAAAACAAAGTCCAAATCAGGGGAAAAAACTAGAACTGCCATGTGAATTTAAAATGTTGATATTTTACTACTGGAATTCATATTTCTGGTAGAAAATGGAGTCTGATTTTACTTCAGGGATTAGGTTCTAAAATCAGAATGTAAGGCAAAATTTTCCTTGACATTCCTTTAATTGCTCTTAAAATTCCAGAACATGGGTACTTTCAAGTTTGAATGTGACGAATAAACTTATGTGGTTTCTTGGAGTACTTTGTTCATGGCCTCCCTTTCCCTGGGTAGTAGAGTCTGAGGGAGATGTTGAATAGGGGAAGGAAATGGGGGAGTTTTTCTTTCTTGCTCTTTCTTTTACACACACATACACACACACACACAAACACACACTTGAATTCCCATAAATGTAGTGTTCCTATTCCAGACTTTGCTATAAAATAGGTGAGTTATTTCTCTGTGTTGTGGTTGTTTTCTGCCCTAAAAGCAATCTATACTATTAATATATTTTTATGCTATCCCTCTATGCCATCCAAGTAAGAGGCATTGCAAGATCATAATACTGAGGAAAACAAAATTGCTTTTTGAAACACATTCCCAAAACTCAACCAGAAATGTCATAAGCGTTCAGGGCCTGTGGTTTTAATGGTCACTCTTTTGCATCTTAAGTTGTTAGTATGTATGTGGTCAATTAACATTTATTGGAAACCCATTGTGTGTCTCCAGTTCCTTTCATCATGTAATCTCATTCAGTCCTTATAATGGCTCTATGATGTTCAACTTCATGCAAGTAATCGAGGCTCTGGGAAGTGTCCAAGGTCACATTACTAATAAGGTGTAGAGTTAGGATGTGCCCTATGTGTTTAACTGCTGCAAACACATGTATTTTTTTTCTATTTTACATTATGATATTGTCTCATTTTTCCGCAAAATAATAATAAAATTATGTAATTATTTTTTCCCTCTGTTTTGAGTACGTTCGTATTAGGCTTTATCTAAGTCTCACATTTCTTCATGAGTTTGAAAACGTATAGCCAGTTAGGAAAGCTGTTAAACTTTAAAATATTCTAAACCATAACCCAAATTATCTTGACTGTATTCTCAGCATCATTCAGAGAAAGAGCAGTTCTACTATAATAAAAATTGGAAATGAAATTATGCTGTGAACTGAGATTGCAGTTCTCCAGAATGATTTTCCTGTGGTGGAAATAGAGACCACGGCCAAGAGGGATACCCAGGGCCCTGAGAGGTCAAGGACCAGGTGGGTCATGAAGGGAAGAGAAGAGAAGAGGAGGCTTTGAGATGCTTACCTGTGACTGCAAATGGTTTGAACAGAGGTTTGGAGACTTAGGGTGGGAAATTTGGTAGCTGTTGATTTGAATAGAAAAGTCATTTCAGTACTTATTGTAGATGCAGAAAAGTGAATGGAAAAAAGAAGCAAGGTCATTTTAAATTCATTTATTCATTAATTCAATAAACATTCATTTTTGAATCTTTATTGTTCACAAGATCATTTTGTTCAAGTGCCTCTGAATGATTCAGAGAAAAACAAGATGATTTATCTTTTATGGCTGGAAATACTAGGTACTTAACAATGATAGCTAGATGGTAGCTTCGAAATACTTGGAAACTTTTGTTTTAATTAAAAAAAGAAAGAAACTTATTTATTTTGCTTGCTGAAGGGCTTAGTATTGAACAAATTCAATTGAATTTAAGCCTTTCGTGGAAAGAGTCAACTGGTTCTTTTGTTTTTCTTTTTCGTTTTAATGGAACTTTCCAGGCCAGTCCTCCTGATTGGATTTTATTGTGTCAGGTTCATACCCTGCCTTATCTACTGAATCGTCTCCAGCTCCATGGTGACAGGCAACACAGAGGGGAAAATATATTGCGCCAAAGCTTGTGAACACTTGCCTCACATAAATTCACTCTAAGCATAGTTCTTCTAGATTTTAAAGTGCATGTTTTCATCGAAAGAAATGTAACCCTCATGCTTTTAGCCCCTTACACTATTAATCAACGTGTCATTATAGAAGAACAATTTGACATCTAGAGAATATTTTCAGTTTTTAAAGTAATTCTGACTTTTAAAAATGGAAAGTCATTATAGGTTGTGGACAAGTAATTTGAAAATAAAGATTGTTGGGGAAAGTTTGAGAATTGTCATTTAAAAAATTTGTTTTGTTTTCCATTTAGTCACAGCTAGAGACATAAAAATCAGCCTCAAAATATAAAATTGTGTGATGTAGTTTTAATGATAAGTATATTATGGATACTTTCCAATTATGTTTAGAAGAGTTAATATACATATAATTCTTGAAATAATGCCTTATATACAGTAAACACTCAAATGCTGGCTACTACTAATATTATGTTTAAATTGATACAAATACAGCAAATATTTATTATTGAATTTTAATTTTCCTATATTACAATATTTGTTTTATATGCCAGGAACTGCGCTGCCTTATTGCTATTCACGTTATTAGTGTTCTCTTTGTCCAAAGCACATGAAAACTTCAGATTCTCAGTTTTTGGTTCTTAGGAATAATGGTAAGTCTAGAATCTCTGCTGAATTTCACTACCACCGATTCACCATGGATATGGAGCAAGAATGTATTTGAAGTGCAAGTTTATTAAGATTCTCAGCCCAAGTTTATCCAACAATCACTCTTTGAGCACCCTCCATGTGCTAGAATTGGGTGCATAGAGAGCTTATGGTCCTGTACTTACATAATTTATAGTATTAGTGGAGGAGACAGATGTATAAACAAATACATTGCATATGATGGGGTAAGTATTAGAGTAGGTTGTTAGCTGTATGCTGGGGGAGCCAGAGTAGAGAGTAGCCTGGGGAGGTGGAGAAAGATGCCCCACAGGGGATGGCATTTGATTAAGGTTTTAATGTATGAACAGGAGTTGTCTCAGCCTCTTTATCTGTAAACAGGGGCAGTTGGACAGGATTCCTTCATGCCCCAAACTTTTACAATTTTCATGCTCTAGGTCAATAACGAGGAACGTTGGGCCTTTGCATTTTTGCAGAAGACCTTATCTGCACAATTCTAAGCTTCTCAGTCCTCAGTAAAAACATCAGTCGACTATTCAGCTGTTCTGCTATTCTGCCAAATAGCTGAGCTTTGAGATTTCAGAAAAAAGAATTCATACAACTGGCTGAATGTTTCACTTTTCATCAGGACATTTTGGCATCAGGTGGACAATAACCATGGATGAATTTCAGGAATTTGAGTGATTTGGATTAAGTACAGAGAAAATAATAGCTTAGATTCTGATTTGAAGTGAAGTTCAATTATTCAAAGCCAAAATATATCTTTTCTTCTTCCAAGTGGTCTAAGATGCTTATTAGCTCTGGCTTTGGGCCTAGGGTATTTTTGTAATGAAGACGGCGGCTGAAAGTTTGCAGGACAGATGGCGTTGCCATCCTTCATGGGGCTGCAGAAAATAACAGAGCTAAATTAGAGACTGGAAGAAATGAGACATTGAATGAAGAGAAAGGTCATGTTACCTGAGTGGTTATAAAATTGGACCCAGTTCTGCCTCAACAATTCCAATAATTGGAATAATATATTTTTTAGACCAATCTTATTGAAGTAAAATGGACACATTTCATGTGCACAGTTCTTTGAGACTTGACAAACATCTCCACCCAAATAACCATCACCACCATCAAGATATGGAATACCATCTTCACCCCAAAACACTTTACGCCCTTTGCAGTGCTTCCTCCTCCCACACCCCCAGCCTTAGATAACTGTTAATCTGCTTTCAGTCTCTGTAGACTAGATTTGTTTTCCTAGTTTCATATAAATGGAAACATACAGCATGTACTATGTTGTGCCTGACTTCTGTCACTTGGCATAGTGTTTTTGAGAATCATCCATGTTGTTGAGCATATCAGTCATTCTTTCCTTTTAATTGCTGATTAGTATTAGTAATTGCTGATCACTTTATTGTACAGAATATTGCAATTTGTTCATTTACCTGTTTATGAACACTTGGGCTGTTTTGAATTTTAGGCACTTATGATTAAGGCTACCAAAGACATTCATGTACAAGCCTTGGTGTGAACATCTATTTTCATTTCTTTTGGGTAAGTATTTAGGAGTAAAATTGCTGGGCCATATGGTAATGATATATTTTAACTTTTGTAAGAAAATGACAAACTGTTTTCCAAGATGGCTGCTTTGCATTCCCACTAGCCACATTTAGGAGTTCCAGTTGTTCATCATCCTTGTTAACCTAGTATTTTCCATTTCAGCTATTCAAGTAGGTGTGCAGTGGTATTACATTGATGTTTTAATATGCATTTTCCTGGTGACTAATGATTTTGAGCAATTTTTCATGTGCATATGAGCCATTTGTGTATTCTTATTTGTGGAGTGTTCACATCTTTTCTGTGGTGGTTTTGAAAGTTTTATGCGGCACTTATGTAGTTCGGTGAATATCCTTTGGGGCTACTATGGTGGATGGATTGGGTTTGTGCTTAAGGTTATTTTGAAGACAAGCTTCCATGGTTAAAAGCAAAATTTGAAAACCATTGATTTAAAAGCAAAATTGTGAAGGAGGTAATTTGTCTTTTGATGTTTCCATGCCTCTTTTCCTCAAGGGCTTTCACAGTAAGTGGCAAAGTTCTGTGCTGGGAATTCCAGGAGCACAAAGCTTAGATGATAAGGCCTCTGAATTCAAGAAAGCATTGCACTAGAAAGAAGCACTGCCAGGCCTTCGAGTCACAGAGACCGGGTATGTGGGTTCATACCCAGATTCCACCATTTGTTAGTTCTGCAGTCTTGAACAAATTTATTATCCCCTTTGAGTCTACACTTCCACCAGCTAAAAATAGGATTAATGATATCTAACCAGTAGGTTATTCTGAGGATAAAAAGAGAAAATAAATGTACGGTATCTGGAAGCATGCCCAGCACATAGTAGCTATGTATCAAATATTAGTTTCCTTCTTTCTTTCTATCTCTAAAATTGCTTTATTTCTTCCCTTTCTTTTGGAATCTCAGGGTCTCCACTGTGGCACTTCATCCTTCCCACCCTTCAGAGGTTCTAAACTTAGATTAATTCTGCCTCCATTTCATCATTTATCTGTTTGTATCCTCTTACAACGTCTTGCTAAATCCATGAGTAGCTAATCTGGCAAAATATAACTTCTGTTTAGGTGGCTGAGAGTATTTCAAAGTTTCAATAAGCACCTAATATAAAGAGTAGAATCAAGGGAAGAATGAGAAAGGCGGGAATTTGGGGCCTATGGAAGGCTGGTGAGGGTAGGTAGTGGTTTTGGTACTGCTGACCTTTCCCAGAACCCCGCACATCACATTACATAAGTGGCTTTCTCCAGGGAGTTTGCATGAACTTGTACACTTTTAATTAGTTGATCCTTTTCAAGTTCCCCTCTCCCATTTTTTATGAGATCTTTCCCACCATCTTCTAGCAGGACAGAGCCATATGAATGACTTTACAAGCCAAGCAATGGCTCTTTAATAAATGTCTTGGTTTTCTCCAAATTTATAGTTTTACCATGCTCCAGTACTTGTTGATTGCTTGTGATTTACTGTTGCATTTCATAGAGATTTTAAGTCTTTTGATAAAACTATTATTATCTGTAGTCACTGTGGCAAAATCCTGATTGAGTAGACAAACCTGATATCGGTGCTCCAGATTGTATTTTTGGGAACCCATATAGCATCCAAACTAACAAACCTTCAAGGGCAGTGTGGATGATAATCAGCTCTACCTCAAAGATATTGTGAAATCCATAGAATAATAGACTATTATTATAACAGCTAGTCTTAATCCCATGTCTAGTTTTTAGATGAGGACATGTGTTACGGTTATTAAAAAGTAATTTCTTGATGAACGTTGCTATATTTCATTGGTCATGATATTGACCTGGACATCCCTACTTCTGAGAATATTCTGAGACAGCTGATTCATTCATTTCTTTCTTTTTTTCTTTTTTTCTTGAGATGGAGTCTGACTCTGTCACCCCAGCTAGAGTGCAATGGTATCATCATAGCTCATTGCAACCTCAAATTCCTGGGCTCCAGCGATTCTCCCATCTCAGCCTCCTGAGTATCTGGGACTATAGGCATGCACCACCACACCTGGCTAATTTTTCTATTTTTTGCAGAAATAGGGCTTTGCTCTTGCTCAGGCTGTTCTCAAACTCCTGAGCTCAAGCAATCCTCCTGTCTCAGCCTCCCAGAGTGCTAGCATTACAGGTATGAGCTACTGCACTTGGCCCTTCATTTATTTCTTGAATGTCACTTTTCATAATTAATTTCACAATCCTCCATTCTGATTACTGTTAGTTTAGTTAGTTTTGTTAATACATTTTATTTTTCTATCGATTTGGGAGCCAGCTAGTCCTGTAGAATATTAACATTATGCAATAAAACCACACTAAGCCTTAGGTCCTGAAGTGTGCTAGCTTCTTCATTGCCAAATTATCTTTAGGGACAAGTTAACAGACAACTGAAAAAAATGTTTATAGCTGTCCACAAATGGGTTCTTATTCTGAAACTTTATCCACTTTACAAACGAAAAATGTTTCCCCAGATGACTGAAAAAGATTGCCTTGAAAAAGACTGACTAGACTGACATACATCCAAGTTATCCCAATTGGATATTCCTGGAAAACCCAATTCTATTCTGAGAATGAAAAATTATAAGAGAACGTGCATAGAGAGTTTGGCGCTGTCTGCTTTTATTTGTTTTCTTGGGTAATTCCTTGTGGGCTTCTCCAAAGAATCTTTGAAACATTAAAATGTCCTTTCTAAAACATTGTACACCTCAACCCATTGAGCAAAATTTGTCAATATCAAGTCTTCACTGGGAAAAAAGAAGGCAACTTAGCCAAGTATAGCAATAGGCTGGACATTGTTTATGATGACTTGGAACTAGATAGTAGGAAAAGTGTTGGGAAGAAGGGATACTCAACATCCAAGTGCCAAGAGTATGGAAAGGTGTCTGAGAGTGTGGAAAGGCAGTAGAAGTTTTAGTCAAAAATTTAAAATTCAATTTTTAATACTCATAAACAGTAACAAAGATTTGCTATTTCACATACGTGTCTTGGTCAAATTCCCCTGAACATCATGGCTTAATGGGATTTCCCAGGAGTTCCTCTAAGCAGTGTTGTTCCTTGTTTGGTCTTGTGTGGTGGTTGTTTTATTGTCTTGTTGAATTATGTTCATTTCTTATTTTAAAGGCTGCTGCATTTCCCTGTGGTATATGTTTGTATACATATTATTTATTTCATGTTTTGTGACAGTCTAGAGAACCCTGGCAGAAAGGAGATTCTGTGAAAGGCAGACACTATTAATATGGAGCCAATTACAAAGAAAAAAAAATAGAGAGAAGGTAAATACTTAGGATATGAGAACATTTATAGGGAAGAGGCTGGAAATGACCATCACTAACTAGCTTATAAAGTGTCATCAAGCATATTTATCATTCAGGCCAAAGTGAGTGTCAGAAGAGAAAAGTGCAAAAAATTTTTTTAAAACTCAAAGCTTAGAAAGACCACCAATTATAATACATATTTCTGGAATTGTACAGTGATTATATTGAGCATTGCTTCCGAAAGTTCAAGAGGAGGCCTGGCTAAAAGGATAAGGAAACTGAAATTTCTTCTGTGATTCCCTAAATTTCTGGACTCCAAACTCCTTAAGCATTTAGAATATAAGACAATTCTAGAGAAAAAAATAAAATCTTTAAAAGGAATAGCTGTCTTCATATTTCATCCTTAGGCCTCAAAATGTATGGCAACCAATGGTAATAATACATTTTAGGCCAGCAAATGTGCACAGCAGAAGAGAAGGGTAGATCTAGTCTGAGGCAGAGGCTAACACAGAGTTGTGAGAGGGGACTAGGCCCTGTAATTCTCTGTGAGTTATATTTTAGAAAATAATTTGCTTATTTTATTTATTGTATGTTTCCCCAACTAGAATGTAAATTCCCAAATTGCAAAAATTTGTATTTTCCTTTCATTGGTGCATCCCCAAGTTCTGTACTCTGCCTGGTGCACAGTGAGAGCTCAGTTAGTATTTGCTGGGTGCATAAATGAGACGGTACAACTATGGAGGAGTCAATGCCGAAATAGAAACATTTTAACTCTGTGACCAGATAGTGCTGGAGATAAGGAAACACCGTATCTTCTTATCTTCGCCAAGAGTGAGCCCTATAGTCTTCAAGGCTGGATGTGTCTTTGGCAAAAGGCTATCAAGTTGCCCAGGGCTTTCCAACCAACACTTAGTTTGATTGTACCAATTTTGACCAAACTTCCTGCTCTCTCTGAGGATACCAAGGCCATCTTCCATAATAATAACCATTCATTGAGCCCTTACAACTTGTCAGGTACTACTCCAGGGGCCTCATATGTCTTTTGTATTACCTCACTTAATCTTTGAAATATCCCCAAAGAGTGAGATACTATCATTGGCCCCATTTGATAGATGAGGCAACAAAAGCTCATAGAAGTAGAGGAATTACCAAAGACACACAGCTGATAAGTGCTGGAGCTGGAATTTAAACCCAGGCAGTCTCCTCACCACCAGACTATTTGACCTTTTTATGACTTTGTAAGCTGACTAGAGCTACATCCGTTTTCCAGATAGAAGAGGAAGCCTCAAAGCTCACCAAAATTGGACCTAGGTTTTATCCTCCCTGGGTCAGATTCAAATCGTCTAAAATTAGCCTTGACTTCTTAAGGGAAAATTTTTGAGACAATTGAAATAATTGGAGGGCTATGGCAGAAATTATTATGAAATGCCAGAAAACAAATCCAAGGTGGAGAGAAATTTATCTGTATCTATATCTATATGTCTTATATATGTAAAAGATAAAAATCAGAGGCTTGAAAAACATGTAATAACTTTGAGATGTTTTCTTTGAAGTCCAGTGTTTAAGAGTTTAGATCAAAATTTTCTACAACATGTTACTCATCTGTCTAGAGAGCAAAAATTTTAAACAGACTCTTTCTGTATTTGAAAGGGGAAAAAAATAGTCCAAAAGATAGTATAGAGTTAAGTAAGATAACACAGAGTTGAGTAAGAAGATTCTTCTTAAACTTTTTTCTTTTATAGACATGTAGACATTGAAGTTGACACTTGAGTTCTGATCTCATTTTTTTTGACATTGTCTGAGTTGTTACTCTAATAAAACCAAGAGCAAGACATTCCTTGCTCTAGGTACTTTGAATATTGGACACCATTTACTAATTCCTCTGTTCTTCTTATAAGAACATCTTAGGATACCATGATTATGTGAATGGCTTGCTCTGTGGAAACCCCATTGGCTTTGAACTTGAGAAATGTAAGGAAGCGTGGCTGGCTATCCAAGTACACTTCTCATCCCACTATGAATTCTTTTCTGGGTACCCATCACCAAGAGTGTGTTCTGATCAAGTCAGGACTAGACTCTAAATCCCCAGACTCCAAACTACATAAGCATTTAGTATATAAGGTAGTCCTAGAGAAAAAAATAGAACCATTTTTTACAGAATAGAATCTTGTCTTCATCTTTTAGGACTCCCGCCCTGAGCTGCTCAGATTTGTTTATATCATGCAACTTCTCACTAAAAATGACTGTGGAGTTTCTTTACTTACAGGGTGAGACTTCGTGGTTTTCCAGGAATTTGCTAGTTAATTGGTATTGGATTTGCTAGTAAATTGGTATATTTGTCAGATTTTGTTGAATAATGCTGCATAATCAACAACCTCTGAATCTCAATGGGTTACTATTTACATTTATTTTTGCTCATGTCACATTAAGGCTGAAGGCCTCTACCGTGTCTGCTCCACTTGGCCTCCCACTTCCAGACTCTGACTGAGCCCACAGCACTTATCGAGAATACAGTCTTTGTTATGAGTTGAATTGTGTCCCCCCCATCTCAAATGCACCCGTTGAAGTCCTAATGCTGTGTACCTTAGGATGTGACCTTATCTGGAAATGGATCTTTACAAGGTAATCAAGTTAAAATGGGGTAATTAGGGTGGGTCCTAATCCAATGTGCTGTTCTGGTAAACTGCGGCAATTTGGAGACATACACTCAAGAAAAATGCCATGTGAGGAGACACAGGGAGAAGATAGCCATCAGCAAGCCAAGGAGAGAGGCCTCAGAAGAAATCAACCCTGCTGACACCTTGATCTCAGACTTCTAACCTCCAGAACTATGAAATAATAAATTTCTTTTATTTAAGAAATTTTTGTTGTTTAAGACACTCAGTTTGTGGTACTTGTCACGGCAGCCTTAGCAAAGTCATATATCCCTTTTCTGGAGGAGATAGGGGATCAAGATGCCTGGCCAAACCACAAGTCATTTTTAAAGCATCTTTTTCAACACTGCATATGGCATGACCACTCTCATATTATTGGTCAATCCAAGTCACATGACCAGGGCTGGGCATTAGACTCCTTCCTGCAGGGGTGAGGAGCAAGGAGAGTGAATATTTGCAAAATATAACTCAATTCACTCCAATCAGATGTTCCAATCTTGTTAACGTCAGAGGATTAGAGGAGTCCTTTGATTTTCTCTTGTCCTTTATTCAAATCTGCAAATCAGCTGGAAGAAAATACTCTCCTCTTCCTTACTTTATTTGCTAACTTTGATGTGGTCATTCTAGTTTATTTTTATTTGAGCTGTAGGTTTGTGGGTTGAGAAAAAACATCTAGTTAAAATAATCTAGCTTGATCGCCCATGTAGTGTAGGTGCTCTTACTATCCCACCACCGCAGGGTGTCTCCAGCCTTGACTTGGGTTTCTGCAGACGGAGAGGGCTCACTCCCTCCTGAGGTTTCCCATCCCAACACTGGCCAGACCCTCAGAAAGCTCCTTCAAACACAGAGCTGAACATGTTCATGTTTGGGGCTGCCAGGCTTTAACATTTTCCCCAAATCATGTGAGTCGACAAAAATCCTGTTGGATATTGTATCAGGCACATAAATAAATAAAACTCCTATCTACAACAACTCTCTGCTTCCTGATGTCATTTTTTCCCTCTTATCTTCACAGAGGGCAGAGAGGGGTCCCTGAGAACCCCCTGCCTAGCCTCAGCAGAAATGAAAGGAGCAGGTTGAATTACACATTCACTTTTAGGGTTTCACTAAAAAATTCTCCATTTGAAGACATGATATCTGAAACTATAATACTATGTTATTTGCATAAGAGTTCTTAACCTTGGTATTATAATTCCTTAGTATAAGATATTTAAAAAATATATGAAATGAAGCCCAGACTTTTCCCTTTTAATATATATTTTTTGACTTGGGTTATATTTTGTTTGATTTTAATATTGCCACACTTTCTTCTTTTTCATATAATTATTTTTTCTATCCTTTAATTTTTAGTCTTTTTGCTTCATTTTTCGGAGGACTTTTTTTTTTTTTTGGTAAATGGCAAATAGATATTTCTAAACTCAGCATGGGGGGAGCTGTGCCTTTTCACAGGAAAATTTTAATTGTTCACTCTATTGTGATTACCAACAAATATTTGCCATGCTGTAAATTTTTTATTACCTTTATATACAAGTTACTGCCAGTTTTATTCATTGCATGTGTAGGAAATTGGGATGGTGGATGATAGGTACATATCTTCTAAATGTAGTTCTTTAATTACTTATCCTAATGATGTCTGGATTCCCTCCTACTCTTTATAGCTATTGATTGAAGGTAGAGTGCTCACAGAATCAATTCCGTGGATGTCCAAGCAGCCTTCCTTGCACGTTTTGGCTTTGATTTTCTTTGGTCTTTTTTATCTTTACTATAATACTACCTGTTTTCCTTCTTTAATAAATTCCTCCAATTTTTGACTTTCTAATGATATTTTTCATTATTTTCTATTGCTATTATGATTTTCTTTTTATTAAAATATCTTTTCTGCATTTTATATGCTGAGCAGGAGGAAAGGAAGATACAGGTACTCAGTCTGCTATGTTGATCCAATTCCCAAAGACCTGATTTCTAAATACTTTCATTTTTGAGAAGAAAGTGTTGGGGTCAGGTTTTGAGTGTGTGTGTGTGTGCACGTGTTTATTTCTAATACTTCCTCTGTTGCAAAACTCCTGGATTTTACCTATTCTCTCTCTGTTTTGCCCTGGAGGGGATGGATGTCTTGTTCTCTTTTCTCTTTACCTTCACTGAATTCTACTTTAACGGTCAAGTAGAGGTAGTCAAGAAGAGACTATAATGGATATCATGTTCTCTTGCCCAATTTATTCAGGGGGTGGGAGTGGGAAACTTCCTGTATCATGATTAATTTTCATCACCGTGCTTTAAAAAATAGAACGTGGCTAACTATCATTAATTGTGCACAATCAAAATGAATAGTCAGTCATCTGCCGTGTCATTAACAGATGCAGCTTTGGGGAAAGCTGAAAAATCCTCAAGGCTTATGTCCACTGCCACACACAAAGTCCACAAACAGGGCACTCTGAGATGACACATTTTAGGGAGGGTGTTCTTAGACTGCTGAGATGTTCAAAGGATCATTGTCATATGAATTATTTATTCCTGGAATTAAAAGATGTTTGAAACTAGTTCTCAAACTTAAATACATTATTGGAATCATCTGGGGAGGTTAAAAAAATACTGATCTCTGGCTCCCAGAGATTTTGATTTAATTGGTCTGGAATGAAGCCTGGATATCAAGAGCTTTAAAAGTTCCCTAGGTACCACTAATGTGCAGCAAGTTTTGAGAACCACTGCTCTAAAACATCAAACAGGTAGGAGGCTGAACTTCAGGGTCATGTCTCAAAATAGATGACCAGTCACAGCTGGGAAAAGTCTCATCTAAAAATCCTTAGCCTGACTTTCATAGTGTTAGCAGTTAGTTGTACCTCCTTATATAGAATTTCTGGTGTTGTTAGACCAGTCCTCTCACTCTGTCTCTATGTGTCATACATTCCTATCTCTGATCCAAGACTTATGCATTCCAGAGAAGCCCTTTCATCTGTGTAAATTTTTGTGTTGCTTTATCTGCCAATCATCCCCCAAATCTCCTCTATTGTGAGTAATTATAGAGTACATACTCTGTATGTTTATGGGTCTGCAACTGGCTGTTATTTGTATTTGAATCTCAACTTTGTCACCAACTACTTGGACTAGCAATCTTCCTGCACCTGCAAAATGGGAGTGATAATGGTATGTCCTTCTCATAGGTTATAGTGAAAATTAAATTAACTAATGCAAGTAAATTGTTTATATCAGTGACTGGCACATAAGCACCCAGTCTCCAAACAAATCCCATCCTAATGGTTCTCCTTTATAGTATTTAAATACATTACCGAATATCAGGTTTGTGTATTGCTTTGGAAGTTGTTTTAGTTATCTACTGCTGTTTTACAAACCACCCCAAAAACTTTGTGCTTAAAACAATAACGATTTTTTATTTCTCATGTTTCTGCAATCTGAGCTGGGCTCTGCTGGTGATTCTTCTGCTTTATGTGGGTCTGCTAGGGCTATAATATCCAAAATGGCTTCCTTATTTCCATATCTCCTGAATTAGTTGGGATGGCTGGAACAGCTGGGGGCTTGTAAGTCATCTCTCTCTCTCTCTCCTTCTCTCTCTCTCTCTGTCTCTCTGAGGCTAGGTTGGGATTCCTTATAACATGTGGTTTCAGAGTGGTTGGATTTAATACATAGTGCCTAGCTTCTCTTAGAAAGGAAACAGAAGGTACATGTCCTCTTAGGGCCTGGACTCAGAGGGCCCAGAATATCATTTCTGCCATATTGGCCAAAGACAAGTCAGAAGGTTAGCCCAGACAGAAGGGGAAAGAAAATGGACTCTAGCCCTTGAAGAGTGGAGCAGCATACATGTAGAAAGGGAAGGAAATGATGGGACCATCTTAGGAGATTATCTACTGCAAGAATATTCTTACATGATTTCAAGAATGTATACATTATTTCTAAATTAGATCGCACTTATCTCGAATCCTGGAACAATGTATTTTCTCTGTATTTTATATTCCCTTATAGTGTTTTGTAAACACCATTCACTCAACAAATAGATACTGGCACATAAGGTACAGCAAATGGCAAAAGAGTAATTGACCTTTTCACTTGGGAAAAAATCCTCGTAAAAGGGGAGAAAAATGGAAACTTTTCTTAGAGAATTATGAGTTTCTATGATGTGTCTCTTTGATTTCTAGGACATGGCATGCATTTTTTTACTTTCTTTCCTTTCCTTCCTTCCCTTCCCTCATTCTTCCTTCATTTATTCCTTCCTTCCGTACTTCTCGTCCTCCCTCCCTTCTTTTTTTCTTTTAATTCCTTGCTAGGTAACCTTTAATGATCTCCATGGCCGGGCGCGGTGGCTCACGCCTGTAATCCTAGCTCTCTGGGAGGCCGAGGTGGGCGGATTGTTTGAGCTCAGGAGTTCGAAACCAGCCTGAGTAAGAGGGAGACCCCGTCTCTACTAAAAATAGAAAGAAATTAATCAGACAACTAAAAATATATAGAAAAAACTAGCCGGGCATGGTGGCGCATGCCTGTAGTCCTAGCTACTCCGGAGGCTGAGGCAGGAGGGTCGCTTGAGCCCAGGAGTCTGAGGTTGCTGTGAGCTAGGCTGACGCCACGTCACTCACTCTAGCCCAGGCAAAAGAGTGAGACTCTGTCACAAAAAAAAAAAAAAAAAAAAAAAATGATCTCCAGTTTCAGAGGAGAAATGAGAGGATGTGTGCACGGGGCTATGCCATCTTTCTGCGTGTGTTACCATGGTGACGGGAGGAGTTTGGTACTACAGCCCCAGTCTGCAGGTACTTCTTTAAAAACCCAAGGCCTCCTTTATTTTTCATCAATTCTGAATGCTACCACTTGATTGCCACACAGCCTCTTCCTTAAATTGCATTTCAAAGATTAATGGTTTGTGGAAGAACATTCAAGGTTTAGATTTCCATCAAGAGACTCATAAAATAAGTATGTAAAATAGAGCTGTGGAAACAGAGCATGGCTCTTGAGAATTTTAAAATATGAATTTGAAGCTGCTTACGTTTGGATCTTTATCTATTTCCCATTGGGAACGAAAATGGTCCAACTATTGGATCAGAATTTGCATGGAGCCTTTGGCCTCAGGTTCTATCAATGCCCTTTAATCATTAGTTTTTTCTAGGCAGTTTTTTACGTTGTTACTGGTGGGCACTCATACGCCTAGAATGTTAAGAAGTAAAGAGGAGCTGGATTCCAACAGATGTGCTTCGTGTTGCATGTTTTGATTGCCTTGATTCTTTTCAATAGATGTTTTGCCTTATCTATAGCTCAGAATCGTCTTCAAATTTTTAAGAAGTCCGGAAAACAGAAAAGCCACTGATGTGTTACTAGAGGAGAATGTCTTTGGCGGCAAGTCATTGGTTAGTCCAGTGCAGGGCCTCCGTGCGGAGAGTGCTGCCGCCTAGCGGTGATTCGGAGCCTCGTGGACGGTCATGGCGGTACTATTCAGTAGATGGGGGCCGGGGATGCCGCAGCACGGAGATGCGTGGCCATTCCTGCACTTCATGGAATTGTTTCCCTTGACATTTAAATATCCCATTGGACACTCATGTGTGGATATTATAGATATATAATTATCATAGTCTTTTGCTCAAAATGTTACCAAGAATTAACATTTCATCCCAGATTGGCAAGGCCCTATGTGATTTGGAGCTGCCACCTCACACACATGGACCAGTTTGCGTCACAGTTGACTCGTATATAAGGATGCTCATGATACCATGATAGAGGCAAACATCTCCCAGCTTCATTCGTCCTCTCATATAGTCACCCTGGGAGCAATTACATCTTGAATTAGTAGTTATTTTATTACAAATTACTTTTATTTCATTTCTGCCTTATATTTCTCTCAGGGTATTATATTGAATTTTAAGAATTATATTTACCATTGGGTTACATTATGTATGAATGGGGGGGTTGAGTTGATTGAGGACCTCTGTTTTAATGCCTACTGTGATCCAACGTCTACTTACAAAAGAGTTCAAAGCAAAACAAATAAGTGGGCACAAGTGTTATTTCAACCCTTATGTAATTTATTATTAAGTTAATTGAAATAAGTTTTGTGGTGCATCTACATTGCGCCAGGCCAACAGAGTAGAATAAAATTCATTGTTTCTGCAGTTCTCAGAGAGGAAAATGGAACGTAAATCAATAATTGAAACCTGGGGAGAACAATATAATGAAAGCAGGTGTGAGGTGCCAGGGGAAGCAGTTACTATCCCTGGGGGAAGAGAAGGGGAGGAAAGAGGCATACCAAAATAAGCTCCTTCCTGGGGAGCTGACCCTGGAAGCTTTTTATTTGGGATTTTGGCTTAGTGTAGGGGCCTATGGTTTTGAAAGGATTTGCCTCTGGTGACTTTCATCCTGACGCCAAAGCTGTTAAGCATCAGGAACCAGCCTATGTGGTGTGATCGACAGGTGCCAAGGCACCACCTGACTCAGCCTGGGCTCTGAATTACACTGGAAGTAGACAGACTGTCATTGTAAGCACCTTCCACTTCCTTTTCACTCATGCAACCTTGAGCAAGTCACTTAGCTTGAAGCCCTGGTTTCATCAGAGTAAAAATGGGAAAGTCAGTGCCCACTCAGTGCCCTGGAGTGTGGGCATCACTCTGGCTTCGGACTTGCTCTACCTCAGCTTCTCCTCACCTTACGGGGCCTCAGGGAAATGCTGACGAGGAAGAGGGAAATGAACCACTTTTTGGCTAAAATTTTGGACTAAGATTGCGACGGCCTGAGTTTTAGTCCTGATTCTGCTGCTGTCTTACTGTGTGCCTTTAATCAAGTCCTTGAACCCCTCCCTGCCTTTGTGTCCTCACCTTTAAAACCAGGCAGACAAGGCTATCACCAAGATCCTCTCCAGCTCTAACAAATGGTATTATGTTCTCGTGGCTTCTGCCTCTGCTCAGCAGTGGCCAATTCCTGCCCCCACCTCCACCTCCACCTTCCCTGCAGACACCCTTTTGACACTTCCTTTTGAAATAAGCCCTCACTTTGGGTTTCAGTTAAGTTGGAAAAGGATGCATGGATTTGTTTTCTTTTCTACCATAATAATATTAATAACACCTCTTGGACATTAATCTGTAAGTCAACCAGATTCCTCGGCAGAAGATTAACATACACTAACCATCGCAATTCCTTAGGAGTCTTAGCCTGATCCTGAGTCTTTGTACACTCTGTTCCCTGAGCCTAAACTCACTCCCCCTAGATCTTGTCATGCCTGGCTCTTTCTCGTCATTCAGGTCTCAGCTGGAATGTCTTTTTCTTGAGAGGCCTTCTCTGTCACTGTGTTGGCGGTCACTCTCTAGCACAGCACCTTAGTTACTGCTCCCTGAAGTTATTGTGTTTATGTTAAGTTTATTCAACATCTGTGTCCTGCTGGTCCCGTGAGAGCAGGGATCTTGTCTTCCTTGTTCCCCTCTGAATTGCCCCGACTTGGAACAGCACCTTGGCCTGTGTCCAGAGCTCAGTTCAGGCCCTGACCCCATGTCCCCAGCCACTGCCCTGCACTGCTGGTCGGAATGAGAAATGCAGGCAGCTGCGGTAAGGGATGGATTCGATACCACTAGGTGATGATTACACAGTGATCGATCCCATTCTCCTGAAACCTCACCCTGAGGATCCTGGCTCCCACACTGGGCTTGCCAAGTAGCTAACTGGTTTTGGGCCATGATTTAACTTTTCTGGACCTCATATTATGCATGTTTAAAATTGATGAGTTAGGTTATTAAAATTAATACCTCACATGTGTGCAGCCCCTTGTCTGTGCCAGACTCAGGCCCAGCACTTTACAGGAATGATCTTGTTTACTCCTCACGCCAGTCCTTAGAGGTAGGTCAATGATCATCTCCATTTACAGAGGAGACCTGAGATTCAGACTGTAAAACCTGCCTGTATCAGTTTGCTAGGGCTGCCATAGCAAAATACCATAGACTGGGTGGTTTAAACAACAGAAATTTATTTTCTCACAATTCTGGAGCCTGGAAATCCAAGATATTGTGACTTGGGTTTCTCCTGAGGCCTCTCTCCTTGACTTCCAGATGGTGGCTTTTTTGCTGTGTTTTCACATGGCCTTTTCTGTGCGCATGGGCATCCCTTGTGTCTCTTCCTTTTCTTGTAAGGCAACAAGTCCTAATGGGTTAGGACCCTATCCTTATGATCTCATTTAATTTTCACTGCCTCCCTGAAAGCCCAATCTCCAAATTCATTCACATTGGGGCTTAAGGCTTCAACACTGCAATTTGGAGGGGGCACAATGTGGTGTACAACACTGCCCCAAACCACTCAGCTACTAAATAGTAGAGACATTATTTGAATATAGGTCACATCCCCGGTTCCTCTAATCTCTGTCCTACCACTAGGATTTCCTCCCAACTGTCAACCCATGCAAGCTCAAGCTTGGAAAAGCTGGAGGCCCTACCTCCATCTCTGCAAAATGGTTATTGGGAAGGGAAGGGCAGCTGACTGAAGACGGAGCGACCACTTGGCATTATTTGGTGGACGTGTTCAGACTGGGTGATTAAATGAACGCTACCATATCTCATTATTCTTGGCATGTCTGACAGAAAGGTCAGGGTAACAGGAGTTACCAAGCATTACAATTAGCAAGAAACCTCTCCCAACCTCTTCTAAAATTATTGGAAGATAAATTTCACTTTATTCTGTCATAGATAAAGTGACAGTTATCCAGGGACTTAAAAAAGGCCAGCAAACTTTATAAAGACGGAGCTGATATTTGCAAGACTGTCTCATTGGAACCCTTGGTTGACAGGAGAGTATGCGGTGGCTGGGACCCAGGAAGTGAGGTCTCCCAGGAATGCTGGTTGGTGGCTGTGGACCGCCGGGCACCACTGTGTGTGCCTGTGCTGTATTTTGCCACCTGTTAAGCAAAGTCCTCCGAGCAGCCACTATGCTCCAGGCGCCTGGAAGGCAGTGCTGGTTCCTTGTGGTTCCTGCCTGCTTTACACGTGAGCTCGACATCTAGATTGTGAACCGTAGTCCACTGCGGCACTCCATGTATAAATCCTGGCTACTTCAGCTCTGTCAAACTCTTCCACTGCAGCTCTCACTCCTGCTTTCTTTTTATTTATTGTGTGGCAGGCACTTACAGACATTGTCTCCTTTAACCCTCGGAAGATTCACATGAAGCCCTTACTGCCACCGTTTGATGCGTAGAACCAGCCTACCGAACAGCCTCAAGTGGCGAGGTGTAAGATGACGTTGTTTGCTTTTGCTCCACCAAGTGCCCTACCGTGCTGTGTTGAATGCTCCTTCTCTGCCGGTTAGAAGCCCTTCCTTAAAGACATTGTGAGCAGACTGGTAGCTTCTATTCACCTTCAATTCTTTAAAACCTCAGAGCAATTTCAAGGTCTTTTCCATCTTGCATCCCCAGCCACTAACATCTGCAAATCCATCATTCTCTAATGAAATTTTTTACATTTAATATTATTTTAGTTTATAGTTATGTGACATGATGTCAGTGAGCGTTCTCCTATAATTACTTCCCAAACACAATGCTGAGGATTTTCATGCAGACTGGTCAGATGAGTGATGTGTAACACTGTGGGGAATTTCCGTATTCACTGTTAATTGTTTGACACTGTAATTGGTAGCGTCTTGAACTCTGCCTAGTACTGTTGTAACTGATCTCATAAAAGGATTTCGTTTCTTGTTTTGCACTTGGAGTAATTTAGAAATGTTCAAATCTTTTCCTATGTGAGATGGGTGTCTGGTGTAAGGTGTTGGGCTTAATATGCTTGGTGCTGTTGCTTCTCTTGATAACCTGAGCATGGTGCAAAATAACCTATTTAGACAGCAGAGAAGAACAATCAGATCTCACAAATTCAAATTTGTGATAATCCTCATTATATTGCCTAAAAAGGGCCTTACACATATTTTGGGCTTCTCTGTTTGTTTTGTGAGTCTGCGGCCTTCTGGCTTTAATCAAAATTTTGTCCATTATGATGAAAAGATAAATGTCAGAAAAATTTAAATCTATTTAAACGCGAGATATGTAAGAGGATTCATAGGCCTTCTTTGGTTTCAGAAAAATTGGCTTTTCAAAAAAAATTTTTATTAATAGATTGACTGCATTTTTAAGAATATCAAAAATATTGAAAAATTATATGTGAACAAAATAGTATTGCAATATAAATTTTTATTTAATTCTATAACCAGTATTCTAAAATTTCACAAAATATCAATTTTGCTCATGTTCTGTATGTTCAAATATATTTTAAAAATTGATATTATGAAGCTATAAAAGCCTAAATACCCTTTAAATCTATTTATTTAAATTATACTTAAACATTATTTGCTTTTAGAAGTAAGCTTTCTGTACTTATGAAATACTTATGAAATTCTTTCAAGGATTAGACTTGAGTTCATTGTTGACATCAAAAGCCAATATCAATTATTAATTAAAAATAAAAAAGAAACAATTAAAAAAATAAAGTCAATTTTATTCCATTTAAGAACATTTAATACCAGATAATAACAAAACACAAGTCATATATATCTTCATTTTTTGTAGAAGAGATTCTGAAAAATAAGATAAATGACAAAATTTACATGCACTCTCCAAATTTAACTTATCCCTTGTCATAAGTAAGTGACTAAAATAAGAACCAGTTTAACTGGGATGATTGGCCAGGATGATCAAAGGGAAATGCTATTCAATACTCATCTGTGCCCCAAAATAATAGTTACTGACTTCAGAAATTTATAAAAAGAACCATACAAATGTTTTTCCAATATAACATCAATTGCTGGAAATATTCAAATGGTTGTAAGCAGCGTCTTTAATTGGCTGACACTCTACAACATTGAATGACAAGGTCTCCTAGCACATGAGTGAGCTGTGGCTTGTCAGTCAGGGAGGTCTGTGCAGTAGGCAGCCAGTGCTGGCTTCCATGGAGGGGAACATCAGCCCTTTTCTGTCTTGTTAGAACTTTTAAAACCCTTATGTCTTTGTTGCTGAGCATCTGGCATTTTATGGACCAGATGGTGAGAGCTTCTTGGAATGTGTGTGGAAGATATGGAGATAGGGTAGGTCTTAGTGTAGCAGCATGGTGGCCGTTACAGTTGTGTGTGGGGGTCAGTGGGTGTGAAAAACATATTCTTTTAGCAGTTGGCACTTGAATTTTTCTTATGGAGAGAACTGTCTTTATTTATAATAACGCTCTACTAAGACATTTGAGATAGCAGGTGAGAGAGAGCCTGAGGCCAGTAAAAGAGGGCCAAGGCAGTACAAGAGACAGTTACACAGTGCTCAGAACAAGAAAATAAGAATTGTTCTGCTCTCAGGGGAACAGAGTGAGGCTGGCACTACAGGGGTGAGTTGGCCCCACGTAGTGGAAATGCCCAGTACAAGGTGGCCTAATGGTTAAATGGGTTTAGAGTGGTGATGCCAACTTTTTAATGGACTGTTTGTATTTCCGCACCCCTTTCAAATCTATAGAAATTGCCCTCCCTTTATTCTTTTAGAAACTGGGGAAATAGGGAAAGAATTGATTTTCACATCTAACTCGGTCCCTGGAGGGTAGACATGAAATGACAAGATGGTCCATTACCTCAAGGTTAGTGCCAGAAGTTCCGGGACCTAATCTCCTCCAGGAGTGGGCAGACATTATGGAAAATGGGTTCAGATTTGCAGAGTGTGGAACTGGGATTTTGATACAATTGTGTGTAGATCTCAAGACATGTGCAGGTATCACCTGACATCTTGGTTACACAGAAAAAGAAATGAAACCCTAAATGGATGACACTGCTATTAAACAGATGTCCTTTGGACCTTAATGACCAATACTAGGACATTGGCACAAGGGCTGACTGCTCAGATCACCTTCTCTAATATCTTCATATTTTTTCAATGGGCAAACAGGCCCACAGAGATGAAACCCCTAGCCAGGTACCCTAAATTAGAAATAAGAAAGAAAGTGTACTTGAAATAATCTTGTGTCATGAAAATTGAAAATATTGCCTTGAGAGGAAACTGCCAGTATCCTAAAATGTGTCTGGCTTAGAAAGCAGAGACATAATTAATTGATGAAATGATTTATCCTGCTAAGTTGGAATGATGAAATTAGATTCCTGGCCTCAAACATCCTTCTAGTAGATCCAATTCATTTTACTGAACTGTACGTTCTTGGGACTCTTGCCATCTCATTACAGGTAAGGAAGCTGATAAGAGCAGCACCCATTTGTGCTAGATATTGGTGCTGACTGGGAATCTGTATGAACAGCCAGAGCCAAAGGCAGAGTTTGGAGAAACGTGAAGTACAAAATAAACTTTGGGTTCATGATTATTTTTTGCCAAATCCCTTTTTTTTTTTTTTTTTTTGAGATCCATAGATCTAACAATTCCTTTTTAAGAGTCATTTTTTTGGAAGGAAAAAAAATACACAGTAAACTTAAAGACAACACCACATTATGATGACCAAATTACCCTGTAGAAATACAAAAACAGTGGTTTATTATACATGTATTAGGCAGGGTTCTCTAGAGAAACGGACTCTATGTATCTACGTAAAAAAAGATTTATAATAAGGAACTGATTCATGCAATTATGGAGGCTGATAAATCCCAAGACCTGCTGGTCAGCAGGTTGGAGACCAGGAAAGCCAATGGTGTAGGTAGTTCCAGTCTAAGTCCGAAGGCCCGAGAACCAGAAGAGCTAATGATATAGTTCCTGTTCGAAGGCCAGCAGGCTCAAGACTTGGGAAGAACGAATGTTTCAGTTTGAGTCTGAAGGCAAGAGTGTTGGATCCATGTTTATCAGGTTATTGTGAATGGAGACAGGTAGTCTGGAGTGTTTAAACAAGAGCTTTGCTTTTAGCCATTCGGGAAGCTGTCTGTTCTGGGGGACACTCCATTGTCAGCTCTCAGTCTGTAGGTTGTTTTTTTTATTTCAACATATTATAGGGGTGCAGATGTTTAGATTATATATGTTGCCCTTGCCCCTCCCAAGTCCGAGTTTCAAATGTGTCCATCCTTCAGGTGGTGCGCATTGCACTCTCCGTGTATGCATATACCTGTCCCCTCCTCCCTCCTCCCTCCTCTCCCCTCCCCCCGGCCCAACATCCAATAGATGTTATTCTTATATGTGCACTTATGTGTTGATCAGTTAATACCAATTTGATGGTGAGTACATGTGGTGCTTGTCTTTCCATTCTTGGGATACCTCACTTAGTACAATGCGTTCCAGCTCTATTCAGGAGTATACAAGAGGTGTTATATCACCATTGTTTCTTAAAGCTGAATAGTACTCCATGGTGTACATATACGACATTTTATTAATCCACTCATGTATTGATGGACATTTGAGTTGTTTCCACATCTTTGCAATTGTGAATTGTGCTGCTATAAACATTCGGGTGCAGGTGTCTTTCTTATACAGTATCATTTGCTCTTTTGGGTAGATGCCCAGTAATGGGATTGCTGGATTGAATGGTACTTCTACTTGTAGCTCTTTAAGGTATCTCCATATTGCTTTCCACAGAGGTTGCACTAGTTTGCAGTCCCACCAACAGTGCATGAGTGTTCCTATCTCTCCTCATCCACACAAACATTTATTATCTTGGGACTTTTTGATAAAAGCCAGTCTCACTGGAGATAAGTGATATCTCATTGTGGTTTCAATTCACATTTCCCTGATGATTAGAGACGTTGAGCATTTTTTCATATGTTTTTTGGCCATTATTCTGTCTTCTTTTGAAAAGTTTCTGTTCATGTCCTT
>CAUYSK010021323.1:0-27329 GCA_963575035.1 Avahi laniger
CTACTAAAAATAGAAAGAAGCTAATTGGACAACTAAAAATATATAGAAAAAGTTAGCCGGACATGGTGGCGCATGCCTGTAGTCCCAGCTACTAGGGAGGCTGAGGCAGGAGGATCGCTTGAGCCCAGGAGTTTGAGGTTGCTGTGAGCTAAGATGACGGCACGGCACTCTAGCCCGGGCAACACAGTGAGACTCTGTCTCAAAAAAAAAAAAAATTACCAACATAGCCTGAGAGTTTTCCTTATATCATTAATTTTTTCAAGAGTTTTTTGATGGCTGTATAGTATTCCACTGTACAAAAATGCCATTATTTATTCAATCAATCCCTTATTATTGGGTTGTTTATGCTTAATCATATATAACACTCCAAAGAGAATATTTATAAGTTTAAAACAAAGTAAAACAGATTATTTCCTTGGGGAAAATTTCTAGAAGTCAAATCTAGTAAGACCTTTGACATACATTGCCAAATTACCCTCTGGAAAACCCTTCCAATTCACAGTGGTGAAGGAAGGAGGTGGGTTGAAGGAAAAAGAGTTCTGCTTGGTTCTTCAGGCTCTGTGGGTCACGTTTCTCTTTCTTTCAGTACCGACTGCGATATACCGCATTGATTTAGAGCAGAGCTAGCTCTTCCACTAATCCAAAGCTCTTTCCTGGAGGTGGCTGGTCCCTGGCATTCTCCTGTCTCCACCAGCGCTGTCGCAGGTGCACGGACAGCTGGCAGTCATGGCGACAGGGAGCCCCCAGGACCTGTCTCACACCCAGATGCTGCGGGATTATAGTTCCGTGTGCCCCTGCAAAGTTGCCACTGGGACCATTTGAGGATGCTAGGCTTGCTTTAATGTCATTTTGCTCTTTCCAAAGTCTCCCGAGGGGAGAAAAATAACATTCCAAGCTCGGTGGTCTCTAACGAGAAAAGAGAGCTTCAGAGAAGGCCCTTTCTCCTGGGCAGCTGCTGCTGTCTCCAAGATTAATTCCAAACGGCAATGATCTCTGTTTGCATTTGTAGAATGGATCTGCTAGTTGCTCTCATGATCATTTACACTTTTGTTTAGGTTTTTGGGAGGGGGAATGGTGAGCAGTCGATCTGTTCACTACTGAGGCCTTGGCCTGTCTATGTGGGAGAAGCTACCATATGCTGCTGGTGGGGAGGGAGCCCTCAAGATCTCTTTGAAACTCAAGTTGGAAAATCCCTAGATGTTTCCACTCTTGAGTCTGTGGCCAGGATACCTACCAGAAACTGACTGCTGTGAGCAGAGAGGCGAGGTGAGGAGTGGGTTGAGGGGCTGGGGTTGAGAAGTGGCACTTACAGACCAGCTGTGCACTGTCCCCAAAGAATCTTCAGTCCCTGCAGGGATTCCTTTGACCCTGCGGGTCTGGGGCCGGGAAGGAGGAAGGACAGGGGTTCTCTTTCCAATGAGCTGCCCTGGTTCTTCTTTGTTTTGAATGACCCTCTTGCCTTGGTGATTTTCCCGTCAGCTGGAGATATAACACTTCTCTACATTATTTTCCCTGAACTTCTTTCTGCCTCTGCCCACAAGCCCTCCTCTTGCCACAGCCCTGCTCCCCTCAGTCTTGTGCAAGACACGGCTGGCTCCAGGGCTCAGGCAGGAGGTCGTGTACACACATGGGCTGGAGCCACACCAGGCTAGCGTTGCCAGGGACAAACCACTGGCCTTTTGGCTCCTCCTAACCCTCCTCCCCACCACCCGGAAAGAACAAAAGACTATGGTCTCTGCAGACCACCACGAAGAATGTTCTCTGGAGGGAAACTGCCACACTGCCAGTAACGGAAGTGCTTCCCCCGACCCCACCGCCTTTGGTTCTGCCCCAAGTCAACTTAATAAACAAAAGCTTCTCATATTTGAATCTGTGGATGCAGTCAGTCTTATGTTCTGCAAGGCTTCCAAGAATTGCTGGAATTTGGAATTTCAGCTTTCCAATTTTATGATAAGCTTTACAAAAATTCCTATACCATTTATAAAGACAAAACTTAAGTCAGTGTTTTTGCATACGTATCCTCAGGGATTCCATGAAACATTTTTTCCTTCAAAAGGGACTGAATTGTACACAAGTTTGAGAAATCCTGCACAGCGCCTCTAACGATGACAACTGCCTTGGCTGAGCCCTTTATCAATGGCAACCCCCGTGCAATAGCTCCTGTAACCCCTGCAATGGCACAGGAGACAGACTCCTCCATTGCCATCCCTGTCTTCCAGAAAAGTAGAGCAAAGCTTAGAGGTAGAATGGCTGGCCAAGGCCACACAGGTTAGGAAGCCAAGATTCAAATGCCCGTCTGATTCCAAAGCTCATACTCTTAGTTTTATAAGAATCTCCCTGTGGGTAATCACTCTGTGGTTCTCCCTGTGTACGTGTTAATACATTTGTACACCTTTTCTCCAGTTAAAAAAAAAATGGGGAATCTCCCTGTAAGAGGCATCTCATTGTAGGCAGTGCAGGGGTGAGAGTGGAATGTGGTTTCAAAAGTTAATTACAGGGGGGCAAGGGCAACATATGTAACCTAAACATCTGTACCCCCACAATATGCTGAAATAAAAAAAAAGTTAATTACAATATTTCTTGTCAGTTAGTCTGTAACCCAGAAGGGAATAAAATACATATATACACAGAACTAAGAAGATTGGACTGTGACAACTGCCAAAACCAATGCAAAGTAGGGCTTAAGAAAAGAAGGAAAGATGAACCGGGCTTAATGGATTCGGCTTGAAGAGAGTGGGAAAAAGATCATTCATTTTTAAACCCAGATTTAATTGTGCTTCTATTTTATTAAAGGAATTGTGCTGACTACTGTCCTGCCTTCGGAGAGGTTTCCTAGGGCAGGCAGATGAATGACGGGACAAAGAGATATGGCAGGACGGGGATGTTCTTCTCCTTGCCTCCAGGGTAGTTAGGGAATCCCTGAGTGGTCAGAGGAGAGGGGAGAGGAGGGCTACACTGTGTGCAGAGGGAACAGCTGGACCAAAAACGGCGTGAGAAACTGCGAGCTACACAGAGAACTGCAATGAGTTCTACATTCTAACACAGAACCAGGGCAGGGGCTGGTGCTTGGATAGTGGCTGTAGAAACGTCGGTGAGGAGGGCCTCAGCCCAAATCACAAAGTTTTAAAGCTTTAACAGGGACATTGACAGTTTCCGACGACTCACTGAAAGTGCTAAGAATGGGAGTTGTAAAAAGCTGACTCTGGCTGGACAGACACCTTGGGAGGCCAGACGCGAGGCCATTGCGGCATTGCAGGTGAGAAATGGGGAGAGCTCAGTCAAGGCTCAGTTACACTCAGCATACAGGCCCAAAGCCATTGCGGTGAGCTGCCGGGCCCCACACAGGCTGACTTTTCTCTGTGACCTCATCCTCCTCTTAGTCTTCCATGGCTCAGCCACGCTGGTCCTTGAACAGGTCGGTCACGCCGACCTCAGGGCCTTTGCAATCCCCTCCCCAGACTGCTCTTCCTCCAGCCGTTCACACGCTTTTCTCCCTCATCTTCAAGCCTTTGCTTACTGTCTGCTTTCCAGTGAAGCCTTCCTAGCCTTGCATTTAAAACAGTCCCCCACCCTCTACTCCCTGTCCCACTTCCATGGTTTATTTTTCTCCTCCCGCCACACTGTATCTTTTACTTATCTGTTTATTTCCTGTCTCCTTCCAGTAGAATGGAAGCTCCTTGAGGGCAGAGATGTGTCTGGTTTGCTCACTGCTGTATCCACGGTATCTATAGCCTGGGGCATAGTAGCTGCCAATAAATGAGTTGAATTATTGAATTTCATGGATGAAAGAAAAAAAGTGCACAAAGGCAAGGGTAGTAGCAATGGGGTTGAGAAAAGGGGAGAGATGGGGAGAAATTTCGGTGGGACCAACAGGATTGCGGAATGTGGGGGGAGGGAGACAGGAATCCAGGGCTGCTCTGAAGGGTCTGGACTCCAGCACAGGGTTGGTGGGGGGCCCTTGAGAGGCCGGGAGAGTGGTTTGAAACTACGTCTGGAGGAGCCCGGGGTGGATTCCTGAGAGTTTCCTGAGCCACTTCAGGAACCACCCAAGGGAGGCAGGGGAGAGCTAAGGGAGTAGGCTCCAACCAGAGAGAATCAGTATTTCTCTATTTTGTTTTTTATTTCCTTGGTTTGATTTGGTTTCATTTTTAAATCACTGTAGCCAGAAATGAAAACAGATCCTAGTTATTGAGTTCTTACGATGCTCTGGATATTAGGCTGAACATTTACAACCGGATCATCTCATTTTATCTTTATGACACCTCTGTGAGGGTGTCACTAGTACTATCAGCCTCTTTCTGCAGCCCGGGAAACTGAGGCAGAGGAGAGTGTAAGTGATTCATCTAAGGTCACACAGCTAGCGAGTGAAGAGCAGTTGTGATTCCTGAATCTCCGGGCTGAAGAGAGAAAACAGACAATGTGCAGACTGGTGGAGAACACAGTAACGCCTTTATTACCGTGGGAAGCTCTCACATCTAGAGCAAAAGGCGGTTGTTAACGTCCACCCCACCAGGGCGCACGCGAGCACACACGCATGTACACACGCAGCCTGAAGAAACTGAGGCGGACCGGCTTTCCCGGTGCCGGGAGGAAGGGATGGAAGGGCCAGGCGCCTGCCTGGTTTCCGCCCACCGTCCACCGCCAGTCTGGAAGGAAGCGAGGGTGGAGTCAGGCGGGAGCCCTGCTCAGGCAGGCCCCTCCACAGGGAAGGAAAGGTCAGCGGGGGAAAGAAGGGAGCCCCGGCGACCAGCATGTGCACGAGGGTGTGATCCTGTTGAAAGCCGGGCCCTAGGTGGAGAGAGTTAATAAAAATGGAGACCAGTGGCTTGAAACCAATAAAAACCAACTGCTGGGAGAGAAACATTCACGTTTTTGAAAATCTTAAACAAAGAGTCTAAACTGGGATGGGGGAGGCAAAATCATCAAAAAGAGATTGGACCGTTGGGGCCCGTGGGGAGCCCATGCCCCATCTGAGGTGCGGCTGCTGCCCTGAGCTAGCCAGTTCTTGCCACCACGGAATGTGGACTTAATGTCGTCTCATTTTTCAAAATTTTTTTCAAGCCAAAAATCTGGATTTTAGTGTAAAATCATCTGATTTTTAGATGTTGTCAAAAAACCCCAAAACACTTTACGGTCCAAACCAATGGTCTCAGAGGGCCACATCTAGCCTGCAAGCTGTGATTTGTGTTCACTGACAAGGATCCTTAACCTCTTTGGGTCGTGAGAATCTGAAGAAAATGTTGAGACATTTTCTGGGAAAAAAAACAAAATTCTTGAACAAACACACTCAATTTTGGATATCATTTCTGGGCATCTCCGTGCCCCTAGGATTGTCCTTCCTGAAGGCACACTTTGTAAAAGCAAAAGGGCTTCTAAACAGACCCGAAGTCTGAGAAGGTACAAGCTGACTCTGAGGGTACCTGGGTGAGGGGTTTCCTATGTCTGAATGAGACAGTGGGGGTTGTTGGGGTCAGTATGTCCATATCCGTGTGCCTGTTAGTCCCCTTTGTACCCACCCTTCCTCTACAGCCACCTGTGCGTCTGTGAGTACGGGTCAGTAAGCTGGGACAGGAAGGGCCGGGAGGCCTGGACGCTGGTCTGGAGGGGGTAGAAGAGCAGATATGGAGGGAGTGAAGGAGGCTGGATGGAGAGGGAGCTTTCGAGCTGGACTTGGAAGGGTTGATAGCATTAAAAAGAGGAATGAAGCGTTTTCCTGCTCTGGGGCAAGGAGGAGGGATGCGGATTTAAAGTTGGAATGCACTAAATGACAAGGCGGTGTGCATCTAGGACAGGCATCACACACAGGAAGCTCTCCTTCCAGCTAAGCATGTGCCCTACCAGGCTCCTGAACTTTCACAGGAGGCTGACAGCCCATCTCCAGCTCAGCCTATTAAAGAATATGGTTCTGCCCTTAATTGGCAACAGAGAGGAGCTGAACTCCGTGTACTTGTCAGACAGCATAACACTGAGCTCCCTGTAGCTCAACATTTACCAAATGCTTGGTTGCAAAAAATAGCATTAATGGAGGTAAATGACATGTATTCCCACCATTCTTCTAGATTGCATAAGTCTTATCCACAGATAAGTCAGACCTTCAGTGACCTTCAGAGAGTTGGGTACCTGAACACGTGATTTTGGCCTCTGGCTGGCGATCTCTATTGAACAGGACTGACCAGTTATGCACTGGTCTCTTTATGTACTTACGAAGAGTGTTCAGGACAAGGTTCACTGTGTCAGGCAAGTTTCTATTTCTACTTTCTGAATACGTGTATGGTAGCCTCCAAGACGGCCCCCAGTGATCCTTGCCACCTAGTAATTCATGCCTTTGTGTGCACCTCCCATGTTGAATAGGGCTGACGTGTGTAACTGGTAAGATATACCAGAAATGATGGAGTATGACTTCTGAAGCTAGGTCAAAAAGGATACAGCAGCTTCCATCATGTTCTTTCTTATACTGCCCCCTCTGGAGGAAGTCAGCTGCCATGTTGTGAGGACACTCAAGCAGCACTCTGGAGAGGTCCTTGTGGTGAGGAACTGAGTCCTCCTGCCAACAGCCCGTGATAACTTGCCAGCTATGCGAGTGAGCCCTCTTAGAAGTGGATCCTCCAGTCCTGACTTTGTTAGCTTTTTTTTTTTTTTGATATACTTTCATATCTCTCATAACAAGCTTATATTGCTACTTCTTGATTGTTCTGTTTTAGACATTTATTGATTTCCACATTTCCATTTTTATAGTGAGAAATACAAAACTTAGTAGATTAAAACAACAATGAGCATTCATTATCTCTTACAGTCACTTTCTTCTCCTCTCAATATACTATAGCATAGGTTTGGTCAATATGTGTATTGATATACAGTCATGACATTTCGGTCAATGGCGGACCACATATATGACAGTATTCCCGTAGGATTATAACTGAGCTAAAAAATTCCTGTTGCCTAGTGATGTTATAACCATCATGGTGCCATACGCAGCTCTTTAATCACATTTGTGGTGATGCTGGTGTAAATAAACCTTGTGCACTGCCGATAACATGAAAGTATAGCACATACAATTATATGTAGCATATATAATTGATAATGATAATAAAAGACTATGTCACAGGTTTCTGTATTTATTTTACTATGCTTTTTATCATTATTTTAGAGTGTACTCCTTTTACTTGTAAAAAAAAGTTAATTGGCAGACAGCCTCAGGCACTTCAGCAGGTATTCCAGAAAAAAGAAGGCATTGTTACCATAAGAGACGACGTGTGTCGCTGCCCCTGAAGACCTTCCAATGGGACTAGAGGTGGAGGTGGAAGATAATGATACTGATGATTCTGATCCTGTATAGACCTAGGCTAATGTGTGTGTTTGTGTCTTAGTTTTTTGTTTTTGTTTGTTTGTTTTTGAGACAGAGTCTCACTCTGTCACCCGGGGCTAGGGTGTAGAGGTGTCATCATAGCTCACTGCAACCTCAAACTCCTGGGGTCAAGCAATCCTCCTGCCTCAGCCTCCCGAGTACCTGGGACTACAGGTGCCTGCCACTGTGCCCGGCTAATTTTTTCTATTTTTAGTAGAGACAGGATCTCGCTCTTGCTTAGGCTGGTCTTGAACTCCTGACCTCGTGCAATCTCCGCCCTCCCACCCCTACCTCAGCCTCCCAGAATGCTAGGATTACAGACAGGCATGAGCCACCACATCCGGCCTATGTCTCAGTTTTTAATAAAAAAGTTAAAAAAATTTTTTTAATAGAGAAAAGCTTATAGAATAAGGATCTAAAGAATAGCATTTTTGTACAGCTGTGCAACATATTTGTGTTTTAAGCTAAATGTTATCACAAAAGAGTCAAAAAGTTAAGAAAATTTAAATAGTTTATAAAGTAGAAAAGTTATGCTAAGCTAAGGTCAATTTATTGTTGAAGAGAGAAATTTTTTAAAATAAATTTCACGCAGCTTAAGTGTACAGTGTTTATAACGTCTACAGGAGTGTGCATTGATGTCCTGGGGCTTCACATTCACTCACCACTCACTCATGGACTCACCCAGAGCAACTTCCAGTCACGCAGGCTCCTTTCATGGTAAGTGCCCTATGCTCTGGTCTCTATGCAGATGTACCATTTCTTATCTTTCGTACCATATTTTTACTGTACTTTTTCTATATTTAGACATGCTTAGATATATAAATACTTACCATTGTGTTCTACTTGCCTACAGTATTCAGTATAGTAACATGCTGTACAGGTTTGTAATCTAGGAGCAATAGGCTGTACCATATAGCCTAGGTGTGTAGTAGGCCATACCATCCAGGTTTGGATTAATATAAACACACTCTTTGATGTTCTCACAATGACGAAATCACCTAACAACACATTTCTCAGAATGTATCCCTGTCATTAAACAATGCATGACTATATCATCAACATTTGATGATTACATTATTGTGACCACATAAATGCTACTCATAGCAGAGGTATTAGTTTTTCTTGTACTATTATTTTTTTATAATGAGGTTAATTATCATCTTGGTGCTTAATTTCTGTATATTTATCACTAATTCATACTCAAACTTTCCCCCAATTGTCTAAACTCTTCAATACTTGCAAACAGATCAAGCGTTCCAGTAGTTTCCTCCAATGGAGACAGCTGTTTGGAGAAAGCTCCTGAAATGTTCTGGTGCTCTCTAGGCCTGCTGCACGGTTAACATCCTAGGATTTTCCTTTACTCTCATCCTGGAGGTTCCCTTTGCTTCTGTCTTATTTTGGGTTCCTGTTTTTTTGTATTTCACAATATCTTTGTTTTTATTTAAAAGTACAGTGAATTATATACCTCATCATGTTTCTCTCTTTATGTTGGTTGCCAGGAAGGTCAGAACTCAATCTATGACCATTAAAAGTAAAGTATACAGAAACTTACAAAATTCATTTTTGGCATTTTCACCTTATTCTTGGATTTAGCCTATTTCTTCTAACTTTGCTTTTCCTTCCCATTCATGATCCCATGAAACACATTTTGTTATAGTCAGTATGTCTTCGTCAACCACCTCAAATCTCTTATTGAGTGGGGAGGGGCATAAGTATTATACGTGAATTTTACCCAACATAGTAAAAAACTGGAATGTCAAAGAACTGAACACAAGGCAAAACTCTCGAGGAGGAGCTGAGGGTGAGAAGTCAGAAACGAAAGGAGAACCTCCTCATCCAGTGACAGTGAGTGTCGGTGACCGGTCCCAGGGGGAATAACCAAGCGGCACGCAGAGAGTTGGAGAGTCAATGTTTAATCTCTTAACGCCAGTGGGCCCAGAGGAGACAAGTCTCCAAATTCTGAGCACCTCTTCCGGGTTTTTGTCAGGTTTTATACTCTTTTTGGGGGGTTACTTTTAACAAATCACATACAAGTATAAATGATTAACCAATTAGCAAAAAGATTTAAAAGTTAGCCAATAAACAATAATTCTTACAAGTGGTATAATTATGATAGGCTTATAACAAATATTATAATCATGACAGGCTTATAGCTTGCTCAACTGTTCTGCGGTTTTTTTAGCTTGCAAGGCTGACAGGTGTCAGTGTCTACTTGCTGCTTTGTGGTTTTAAGCAGAACTGGCATGGAAATTTCCCTAACAAAAGGAGTAGAGGATAAGTTAACAATTGAGAGTTGGATCCAGAGTTGGGAACCAGGAGAAAGTTGGAACAGGTTTAAACTGTGAAGAAGCCAGGACAGTTTTCCAGGACCGAGTGAGGCTCCTCGGCTGCTTTCTGGTTTGGCAGAGGCATCGAGTCAGGGGTTATGTCCAGCCCCACCTCTGCCGGCTCCTGGCTCTCCCTCCTGCTCCTCAAGCACTTCGGTGTTCTTGCCATTATTGGAGGAAGCTGGGGAGAGAGGAAATGAGGAAAGGATGGAGTGGAACAAGCTTTACAGGAGTCTTGTGAACAGATACCAGTCTCATTTTCCAGGGAGCACATGGCTGCGTATGGAGTGGTATTTTAGGAAAGCTGCAAAGTTCATTGCATCCAGCAGAAGAAACGTCCCTTCTTTCATCCACGTGCGTCCCTTCAGCTATGACCTGCACTCCACCCTCATCTCTCTCCTTGGTGACGATCCCCTTCCATCAACTTTCCCTTCTCTTCTGTATCTTCAATCTCTTTCTCTCCCCCGAATGTTTCCTCCGTATCTACTCAAGTTGTCCTCATCCTTCAAAAATTCCTTCCTCCATTCCTCTAGTCATGGTTCTATCGTCCCTCTTCCCTTCACTTTCTTGAAAGTTTTCTGCACCTGCTCCCTCTACTCTGCTCCCTGTTTCTCAATCCACCGTAGCATGAATCCACTCCTTGTTGTCCCCTGTGGCCTTTTGATTGCTGTAGTCATCGCAGCCTTGATGTTATTTGTGTAATCTGTTGATCTCTGCTTTCTCCTCCTTGAAACCACCCTTCTCCTTCATTTCCATGACTGGTTTATTCTTCATTTCTTCTCCTCTGGTCTCTTCTTTCCTTCTTTTCACAGGTTCCAATTCCTCCACCCATCCGGCAAATGGATGGTCCATTCTTGGCCCTCTTCTCTTTTCATCCTCTAAGTTCTCCCTGACATATCATCTCTTCCTGTGGCTTTACCTTACAGTGCTGCCAAATACAGATCTTTCCAACCAGGGCCTGTCCCGCGTTGTGTATGTGTGTACGGCCACCTTCTGCGTCCCAAACCCAGGCTCTCCAAAATGGAATTCACTGTTTTATCCAAGGCTGTCCCTCCTCCTGGATTTAATTTTCTGGGCAATGGCATGGTCAGCTACCTTGATTTCTGAGTCAAAAGTCTTGATCCAGTATCCTGACCCTCTCCTACCCTTTCTCTATCCCACATGCAGTCAGACACCAGTGAACATAGCCCTGGATTCTACCTCTTCCTATCTCTGGCCTTGGTCTCTGCTCTCTATCCCTGCTGCCACTGCCTTAGTTAGGCCCCCAGCACTCCTGCAACCTCCTAAATGGTCTCCCCCACCCTCAAGCTTCTCTCCATTAACCTTTCTCCATGTTGTGCTCAGCGTGGCTATTAAAGATACATATCCAAGTGTGCTGTTCTCCTGTGGACAACCACATTGGCTCCCCTACATTTACGAAAATCTGAACTTCCCGTCTTGGTCTTGACGGTCCTTTGGAGCTGGTTCCTGCCTGCATCTCTGGTCTCAGCTCTCCCAGGTCCCTGCCATGGGACAGTCTATGTCAGTTTGTGCTGAGCAACTCATGCTTTATGTCTCAATACCACTGAACCTGCTGTTCCCTGTACCTAAAGTCTCCACCCTCCCCTTCTTCACCAGATTAAGCCTAATTCATCGCATTTCAGCTCAGCTCGAGCATCCTCTTCTAGCTTCCCGCTGACCCAGGCTCCTCCCCCTAAGCCAGGTGAGGGACCTCTCCTCCGGGTTCCACCACATTGTGACCATTTATTTCCTTGTCTGTAAACAAGGGGATGTAAGGCAGGGCATTATTTTTGAAAGCTCTATAATTCTGGTCCTTGGCACAGTTTGGCCTGTTGTAGATGTTCAACAAATGTTTATTGGAAAAATGAATAAAGGAATGCTTACACTGCAGAAGGAAGTGTTGTCAATTCTCTCTTACTCCCCAAAGCTGATGCTTAATAATATTATTTTTTCTGGCTCTCTGGTACACAGGGTTGGATTAATCTACCTCTCAGTTCATGTTACACTATCACCACTGGTCCGTGCAAGAATCTGTCCTTCAGTCATTCATTCATTCGTTCCTTTTATCCCCATTCCCTAGTCCCATCGCTATTCTAATTTGTTTAATGTTGAATGTTGACAAGCCGGTATGATTGTGTTGTGAGCGTGTATTTTTAACTTACGTGAATAGTATTGTGTTATATAGCTCATTACGTTTTTTGCATTCTCTATTCAGGACCATGTTTTTAAGATCCAACCACTTTGCTAGATGTACATCTAGCTTGTGGCTTTTAACTGTTTCATTGTTCTCCTAAAACCAAACATTTAACCACCATTTTTGTTCCCATGATTTTTTTCTTTGCATTGTTTTTGTTTTTAAATTTGATGTTCATACTGTGGAGGAAGCTGAGGCTCAGAGAAAGTAAGCGACTTGCCCAAGTTGTATGGCATTTTTGTGGCAGAACCTTAATATGATTCTTGTCTTCCGGCGCCAAGTTCAGTGCATGCCCAGGGTTCACGGTCCCTCCTCAGTGTGAGATATGGCCAGAGCTGTACCTAAGGAGGTGGGAGATTTGAGCCCGCCCTGATGTTCAGGTGCAGGTGTGTGCTCTATGAGTTCTGGTAAGTGACATTTGTGTTTGTTTTTCCAAATAATGAAAATGGTAAAGGACTATGAGTGAACAAACCTCCTAACAGAAATCAGATGAAGCCTCTGTACATTCTGTTCATGAGAGAGAGTTTCCAGGAGCTCAAGCCACTACTATTTACCCTTGTCCTCTCCCCATTACTAGAAAAATACATAATTATAATCACAACTAATATTTGTGATTATCTACAAACACATTGTTTACGAAATACCTATAACTTCGTTTAATACTCACATCTCCAACACATGTTGTTTCCACTATCCCCTTTTTGTAGATGAGAAAATTGAGGCTCAGCAGGGGTAAGTAACTTTCCCAAGGTCGCACAGCATAAAAGTATCACAGTTGGGACTCGGATCTAGAGCCTCTAATCACAGGTGCTATGACTTATCCATTACACCCTATCGAGGGCAGATGTCCAGTTTCTCTGTAGGCAAATCCAGGTTGGTGCCCAAGACTCAGCATAAAGATGATCCTATAAAAAGAAATTGCTCATGTTTATCCAGTATGTACCTTACCTGGAGCAACCATATCATTCATCATTTAGCAGCTATGCCCAGAGCCCGTGCTGGGTGTGCAGCTCGCTCTGTGTGAGAAACTTCCAGGTCTCCTGTTTTCAGAGCAACGAAGTCATTTCCCAGTGAATCATAGATGACTAATTAAAATGCACACTCTCCTGGGCTCTCTGGTTAATTCTTTCCCAAAGTAGGCAGTGACGGGGGGAGTGGGGGGTGTGGAGTTGCGGGATGGAAACAAAGCAGAGGAGAACAAAAGAGGGGGACAAACGGAAGGGGAGAAAGGGAAAAAAGAAGAGTCAGGAAGGCAAGGAAGGGAGGAAGGAAAGTTGACTTATTTTCCTCAAGGAAAATAGGTAAGTTTTCTAAGTCTTAACAAATTTATATTTGCTAGTATTTTATAATATACCCTATTTCAGGTGTGTAATCCTGTTGATCCACATAAGTACCTTGTGTTTCAAGTAAAATAGTTTTATCCAACTTTACAAATGAGAAAACTGAGATTCAGGGAAGTTAGGGATCATTTAACCTTGGAGATAACCTAGAACTAGAAAGACCTTGAGTTTTGCTGCCCAGCAGATCTGGATTCAAATCCAGACCATCTGTGATTTATCAACACAACCTTTGTCAAGGTACTTAGCATCTCTAAGCTTTGGTTTCCTCTTCTGTGAAATGAAGATAACAGCTCCAGCCCCTCAGGGTTATTTTGAGAATTCAGTGTGGTGTTGCATGGCATATCAAAAGACCTCAATAAATGCTAGCTATCTGGTTTCTGTTTTATTGTCATCACTACCACTATTACTGAAGTGTTTGGCAATATTAGTACTTGCAATAGTGTGCATTCAACAAATGTTAGTTTTTCCCTACGCAACCCCACACCCCCACTTCCCTAAGGTAGCATAGCTAGTAATCGTTGGAGGCAGGCTGGCCATGGCATTTGACTTTATTACTTCCACAGTATCTTGCTGCCCACCTCTCTATTTAGCACCTTGAAAATGCAAGTAGACCGTATTGTATACCTCTATGACTCTAAAATCCTTTCCACTTCAAAAAAAGCTAGTTAGATATCTTAAGATCAATGGTTCGGAATATCCAATTACCCTTTACTGCTTGGGAAAAGACTCATGTGCCATCTGTATTGTAACTTAGCATCCCAGGATGTGTTTCCTCTAATTATTTTTAAGTTTGAGTAGACAATCAATTCTGTACACACAACAAACTAAGAAGCCTGAAATAATGGGTAGAGTTTGATGTTGAAATTAATCTTAAAGCAAAGTTAATCAACACATAATCGTCTTTGTGCTACATGGTGATTAGATATAAATGAAAGCTATTTGTGTAAATGAAAATAATTAGTAATATTTTGTGCAATCAAACCAAGCACTTGCAGAGACTTCTGGGGGAGGGCAGTAATCCTGAATGTGGGAGGATAATGCAATTATAGCTACCGGTGTCTCCAAATTGCTCGAGGAAGGGATTGGCTACTGAGTCCCCGAGATGCTTACTGCAATGCCTGGTAGTTGTAAATGTTCATTAAATGGTGGCTGCTCCTCCTCCATGTCCATTTGCTCTTCTTCTTTACCTTCTTCTTCCCATCGTTATTATTATTATGCCTTAGCCTTAACTAAAACGGCCCCAGGACCACTGCTGCAGTTCCCAGTGCTGAGAGTGAGCATGAGCTAGGAGTTCAGAAGAAGAAAAAAACCTACTCTGGAAAAAAGATTATTCCAGTATTCTTTAGAAAGTTCTAATAACAAATGACACTTTCTCAGATAAGAAAAGCAACTGATAAAGGGCCAGACTGTAGTCATTTTCGACATTCTCACGTTACTGGAGTTAAGACGACAGAGCCGCAACAGTGGCAGAATGAAAAGGTGGTTGTATGTCCATGTGGGGTAATGATATTGTTTAGATATTTTGGGGGACTTCTGCCTAGCCTTCAGTAACCCCTTTGTCTGAGAATCCTCCCTGGCTCATTCTTGCTACTTGTTGGGATGTTCTCCCAATACCTGTTAGTATATGTTCACTTAACCAGGAGTGGATGCTTAACTCTAGCTGAGCGATCAGACTCTTCCTCCCAGGAACCTGGAGTTGTGATTCGGAGAAGGTAAATTCCTGTGTGTGGCTAGAACCGAGAACATATAAACTTAGGAGTGGGATGATTGCTATGAGGTAGAGAGAAGCAGAAAAAGCCAGGCTGCAGAGGAAGAATGAAATCTCGGAGATGCAGAGGAAAGCAGAGATGAGAGTCTATGTGATCTCAGAATGAAAGAAAAATAAAAAACGGCTGGTTTGGTTCCTGTGGCTTTTCTAGCTCCTGGTTTAGATCTCTCCTGAGATATCCTCTTCCATGATTTTGGATTCTATGAGATACTCTTATTTCCATATAATTCATTTTTCTATTTTGTTTGAGCTAGCTCAAATGGATTTTTGTTATTTGCAATCAAAAATACCTTAACCAAAACATAATGCTTAATCGGGTTGCTTTCCCAACACCTTTTACTAAAGGAAGAGGAATGCGATTAGTTTTGTTGGGAGATAAAATTGCCCCCAATAGATTCTGATGCTTCCATCTTAGAGGCTAGTGCCAAGCTTACTTAACTTTCTTTAAATCACTTTCTTCTTTCTCCTGCCTGGGTTGGAGTAATTAGGCCAGAATGGGAATGAGTGAATATGGTGATAGAGGGTCAGGGCCAGGACACACACTGCTGTATTGGAGCTTTTATGTCCTATGTGATGTTGTATTTCTAGAATAGCAGTAGTAGCTGTGTCTAGGACTTGCCATCTCAGCCTCAGTTTCCCCTCAGCTAACTCTGCTTCCCGCAGACTTTTCAAGGGCTTTAGGAACCTGCTGTGGCGGTTCGTGCTACTGGACCTGGAATAAGCTGCCCAGTAGACTTTAAGTTGAGAACAGCTCTTAGAGGGGCTTAAAAGTCAATGGGCCAGCAAATAAAAGAGTACTGGGATGGATCAGTTTTTAAGAAATACAAATCCATTTTCATTTATTACAAATAGATTCAACGCATCTGAGAATAGAACCAAATACGGGCTTAATTAAAAAAAATATAGTCTTTAATTTTCTTCTTTATCCCCTGTGGCAGAAAAACTCATTTTCCCAAGCAGTTTGGAGTGGTAAGAGATGCAGAATGACTGGCAAGGGGCCCTAAATGTGTTCTCTGTGTCGGAAGTAATTAAAAATTCAGGAAGCATTTGCATATATGAGCTTAGCTGGACAGTCGGGTCCCAAGTGTGGGGCAGATCAGGCCTTCATGCATGTGGAGGATGAATCTTCCACCTACCCAGAGTCTTGATGAGCAGATATATCCTCTACCGAAAAAATGGAGGACAGATTTCTGAGTCTTTTCTATGTACATCGTGTGATGGATTTCTGAATGTGGAATCCTGGGACTACCCAGAAAATTCTGTATTTAAGAAGATCAGAAATTCTAGAAGAAAGGCTTCTCAGGTCATCCAGGCAATAAGCATTAAATATGTGGTGAATACCTGTTTGGGCCACAACGCTGAACTGGGAGAGGCCAAAGACATGAGAGAGACACCGAAAGGACAGACCCCACTTTGAGAACCTAGTGCACAATCACGCAGTCGGGCAGCCTTCATGGAGCACCTGTCATGGGCCAGACACCGTTCTGGGCGTTGGAATAATGCAGTGAATCAGGATAGATAAGGCCCCTGCTCTCCTACAGTTTAAATTCCAGTAGGAAGAGATGAAAAATAAGCAAGAAAGTAAATATATATATATAAAATGATAATTTTCAGAGAACGAAGGAAATAAAGCAGGGTAATGGGATGGAACAGGAATAGGGAATGGAGTTATTTTAAATGTGGGAGTCAGAGAAAGGGCTCTGAGGCCTGAATAATGAGAAGGAGGCAGCCAGGTGCGGTTCTGAGGGGAGAACGTTTCAGGACAAAAGCCCTGAGGAATGTTTGAGGACACAAAAAACAACCAGACCAGTGTAAACGAAAGTAAAAATCTCAGGACCACCCTCCCACCCAGCAACTCCTTACGCAAATGGGAAGGTCAAGCCTGAAGCCTGAGTCATTCAACAACCCTTTCCAAATAGATAACAAACGAACACTGCATCGGCCAGCTCCCCACAGAAAGGTAAAAGGCCTCAGGCATCTGCAAGTACTGCCCCCACAGATCATCCAAAAGGAAATCCCTGGCTGGCCTCCCATAAATAAAGACACGTGAAGTGTAGCTTTAGGTCTGCAGGCTAAGTCTAGCTCCTAAAACTGAAGTCTGCTCGATTCCACCCTGATAATGTTGATTGCAAGTTTATCTTCCCAGGTGCAGAATAGAGACAAGACGAGATCAATCATTCTTCCACCTACCAGGGGACATCTATATAATTGGTGCTTCCTTCACTTCCTTTTTCTCTTCTAACATTCGCCTTGTCTTAGGTAATGGTTTCCTGGGTACAAACTAAAATTTCTCAAGAATATAACCATTTGCCTCACTGCTTACCTCCCTCCTTCTTTTTCTTTCTGTGTGCCCTCCTCCCTTAAATACCAAGTTCCCAAATCCCTCTTTGTGGAGCACAAGTCACAAATGCTTCTAGGGTTTGTACATTTCCTGGACGTGTCCTCAGTCAGTAAACCTCCATTGATTGAGATATTTGCCTCAGTCACTTATTTCCAGTTGTCATCAGTATGGCTAGAGAGTGAGGATGAGTCTAGGAGGAGGGCAGAGGCCAGGTCGTACAACTTGTGGACCATGCACAAGTTGTAAGTGACAACCTTTGAAGGGTTTTAAGCAGGAGAGTAATACGATCTAATTTATTTTAAAATGTAAAAGCCCACTCTGGTTGCTCTGCAGGCTAAAGCAATAAGGGATTTATTATCTCATATAATAAGACTATATATCAGAGTTAGGTAATTTATGGTGGCTTAATTTGGCAGTTCAACAAGTTTAAGGGGCCTGGAATGGCTTCTCAGGAATTCTGTTGGCCTTTTCCAACATGGTTCTAAGATAGCTGCAGCAGCTCCAAGGATAATTGTATTAATGCCTTTCTATTTTCTGTATTTCTGATGCTTTGACCTCTTGGGGCCTTGCTGACTCTTGAGGTACTGTCCCTCCCAGGACTAGCCAATTCCTAGAAGTGTTAGGGAAATTTCTTTGCCAGTTCTGCTTAAAACCACAAAGCAACAAGTAGACACTGACACCTGTCAGCCTTGCAAGCTAACCACAGAGCAGTTGAGGAAAGCTGAGCAAAACTGCAAGCCTGTCATGATTATTATGTTTGTTATAAGCTGATAAGAATTATTGTTTATTGGATAACTTTTAAGTCTTTCTGCTAATTGCTTAATCATTTGTACCTGTGTGTGATTTGTTAAAAGTGACCCCCCCAAAAAAGTATAAAACCTGACAAAAACCCGGAAAAGGCGCTCAGATGTTGGGAGGCTTGACCTCAATCTGGGCCGCCGGCAATAAAACTCTCTGACTCTCCAACTCTCTGCTCGGTTATTCCCCTGGGACTGGTCACTGACACTTGCCGTAACAAAATCATTAAAATATTGAGTATCAAGGAATGAATCTAATAAAAATGCATTAATACATCTTTGTAAGCAACAATATAAACTCTACTCAGACATCAAAGTGGACCTAAACAAATGGAGCGATGCATTGTGATCATGGATCATAAGACTTCTTCATATTGCAAAGATGTCACTCATTCAAATGGCTTACAGATTCAACGCAGTCCTAATACAAATCCCAACCACCTTTTTTGGGTGGAAATCGACAAGATGGTTCAAAATTTTATGTGTATTCACATAAAGAGACAAAGGATTAACCACACTCTTGTAGAAAAAGAATATGGTAGGAGGCCTTGGTTTATTTAACAAACTCAAAGTTCTCTCAGTCAAGACTGTGGTCTGGAGAAAGGGATAAACAACAGGCCAATGCAATACAGCAGAATTCCAGATTCAGGGCCATGTGGACATGAACATTTGATTTATGATACAGATGGCACTACTGAACCATGGGGAGGGTCGATTTTAATTATCTACACGCAGGGAAAAAAGAAAGTGAACACCTACGCCACGGTATTCACAAACAATGCCTGGGAGGGCGGGGACGGTTCGGGATACACGTGACCTCTCTGGGGCCCAAGCATGCATAATGTTCTCTTGGCTTCGTGGCTGCCAGTGTCTACTCCACACCGTTTTCGCCCCAGCCCTCCGCCCTCACCGTCTCTCCCCACGACCCCCACACCAGATCACTGCCCGAGCCCCCAACACGACCTGGGCTCCTCCAGACCCAATTCTGGTTTCCCAAGCCTTCTTTTGACAAACGTGTCCCCACAGTCCACGCACTGCCTGCTCCCACTTCCCAGCTGCAGGGCACCGAGCTCCGCTCTGCGGACTCCCCACCGCCTCTGACACAGCCGCGGAGTCGCACCTGCCGCTTTAAGGGGCTGCGGTCAAAATGGCGGGCTGCGCCCGGGTCTCGTCTGTGATTGGCTAAGGGCTGTCGCCACGTCGGGGCTGGCCCGTGAGGCAAGTTCCCGAGGATGCGCGACGCTGCTGGTCGCCGCTGCGGCGGTGGTGACAAAGGACAGTAGAAGATCGGCTGCCGTTGCTCCTTCACTGCCCAGGAGGGCGCAGTTCGGCCGCCCGGAAGTGGCCGTCTCGCTGTTCGTCCGACTCGTCTTCCAACACCGCGGCTTCCACGCGCGGCTGGGGACCGGAAGCCGGGTCTGTGGCCGGATCCCTTCCTCCCCGCCGAGTGCGCCCGAGGCGACGCAGACGCGCGGCCGTGGCCACTGGGCGACAGGGCGGGCGCGGGGAGCCCGCTAGGCCCCGGGAGACCGTTGGTGCGTCTCGAGTTGGGGGTTAAGTGTCCCAGCGATGTCGCCGGGTCCGGGAATTAGGATGCGACGGGCAGCGTGTGAAGGGGTTTTGGGGGAAGGGGCTGTGGCTTAAGGCGGCTTCGGGCAGTGGTCAGTGGCGGCTGACGCTGGGGCTTAGCCGTCAGGTCCCCCTGCGGTCCGAGTCGGAGCGTCGTCAGCGTTTGGGGAACTGGACAGGGACGAGTGGGAGAGGAACGGGGTCGGGAGGCAGTGCGCACAGTTATCAGAATCATTTCATAAATGCCTGGTACGTGTGTATGGGTATGTGCGTAATTTATTTATTGCTTGAATCATTTGGAATACAGTATTTTTATGCCAATTCTGCTATTTATTGTCTGCGAGACCCTGGGCACGGTTACAAGTTTTACTATTAGAAACAAATTGGTAGTATCTTTTTTGCAGATATGTTTTCAAGATTATGGGAATGGTGTATCTGAAATGCCAGCAAAGTGCCTGGTTTAGAGTAGGTAATTGACAAATGGCATTTATTATTATTAAAATATAAACCTTTCTGTGGGAATTTTTATTCTCTAAAATGATTCTGTTTCTAACTTTTCTTTTCCTGCTTTCATGTATTTCCTTTTCCTACATAAATTACCTTTGAGTACATATTTGAAAACGTTCCATGATTTTAAATGGACATCTCCTTGCAACACTTATTTATTACGAAATTGTCGTATGCTTATTGTAAATAAAAAACCAGGTGTAATAATAAACAACTGCAATTTATCACCTACACCAAACTTATCTTTTGTGCTGTATTATAAAACTGAACTGTATAGTATGGATATTCCATTTCTGTTTAGTGTATAAGGCATTTCAAGTTAAATTTGTATTTTTGAAGCTTCTGGTTTAGTAACGTTGAACTTCTCCAATAGTATTTTACTAGATAACACTTCCATTTATGGTGTACCAAGTTTCACTATATCTTCAGGGACAGTGGGTATGTTATGTTTTCCCATCTTTTCAAATATGATAGACAAAAAAATTATTGGCTTTTTTGTTCATAATTTTGCTTAATAAAGGTAATATCTGATAATATGAAAGTGGCTAAGTCCTTCATTCCTGTCCCATTTTTGCATCATTCCCATTTTTTCCTAGTCACTCCAACACTTTCACCCCACCCAAAATTCTGTCTAGAATTTTGTATGTTATTCCCTTGATTTTTAGAAATACGTACTTATCACATACATGTATGTGGATATGTAATGAATTCACTGTTTAGATTTGCTTGTTGTTATACTTTATGAATGGTTTTATAATGTGCATATTAGTTTTCTGTTGCTATGTAGCAAATTACTACAAATTTAGCAGTATAAAACAGCACTCATGTTTTAGCTGATAGTTCTATAGGACAGACAGGTGAAGGTGTTTGGCCGAGTCTTTGCTTAGGGACTCAAGGCCAAAATCAAGGTTATCATTTGGGTTGGGCTGTTATCAGAAGACACCGGGGAAGAATCTCCCCTCCAAGCTTATTTGTTCGTTGACATAATTTAATTCCCTCGCACTCCTGTAATAAATGCAACCTAGTCATAGTGCAGTATTTTTCCATGTGTTTTTGGATATGGTTTGCTAATATTTGGGGTTTTTGCAGCTATGCTTATAAATAAGAATGGTTCATAAATGATACCATCATCTGAAATTAGGCATTTCCACTGACCCCAGAGTTCTTTGTGCCCCCTTGCAATGGATCCCCTTTCCCCACTCCTGTTCCCTGGCAACCACTTACTGATTTCTGTCAGTATGGTCCATCTGTAATCTAGAACTTTGTATGTACAGAATTATATGAGACAGTCTTTTGTCTGGCTTTGTTCGCCTAGCATAATGCTTTTGAGATGTGTCCATGTTGTGAACAAATGTGAACCCGAAAGAGCCAATCTTTCAGATGGATCCTGAGTGGCTACCTTGGGCCTAAATTTGAAATGGAGCCAAATGGCCAGTTTCTGACTAGGGGTCACACCTACTCTGAGTGCCCTGACAACCTGCACCTTTTATCTTGGGTTTGGGAGATATTAGCAGTATATTAACTGCCAATGAAGTTTCATGTTAACAAATCATAAATATTAATATTTGTAAAGAATCAAATCAATTACAAAAACAGGCAAAAAAAAAAAGAATCATGAATACTATTATACAAGGATTCCTAATGCCTATGTGAGAATTTCCCAACCTCTCAAGCATAAGGGAAATGAATACTAAAACCGCAAGGAAGCCACACAAGTCAGCAGATTGGCAAACATTTGAAAGTCTCAAATGCTGAGTGTCAGGAGGACACTGACCAGCAGGAGTGCTGGAGTAGCCCTTTAGAAAGCTCTCTGGCTGCACCTGCTAACGCTGAACACACCCATGAACAGAGATTCTCTCTTGGTGGACAGAAATGCTCACACTTCACCCAAATGACCAGGTGGGGACGTTCATAGCAGGGCGACCTGTGATGGCTGCACAGTGAAGGCCACAGGTTGGGTAAAAGGTGGCGCATTCGCCTGTAGAAAGCACCCAGCGGTGTAGACCAACCAGCCACCCCTCCAGCCCCCTGGCCCCCCGGGATTTTCAGAGCTTTGTAGGCACAACTGCTCATCTCTCTATAAATCCAGTAATGATCTGGGGCCTGAGTCTTTTTTGTCCCCCACATCATCCCTTCTTGGTACCCAGACGTGGTGGCAGAGACCGAGGAGCCTTCCAATGGGTCTTGGGCTGAGGGGAGCTCTATGATGTCAGAGAATGACGGGGCGTCTGGCGAGAAGTCGGAGGCGCCCACAGAGGTGGCGGTGCTTGGGTTTCCCGTGGTAGCAGTGGATAGGGCAGAAACACACAGATTTGGTGCATGTGTTTGAGATAGAGCCAATGGGATTTGGTGATGGATTTGATTAAAAGAATCAGGAATAATTTATATTTGGGACTTAAGACTTTGGGTAGAGGGTGGTGACTTTTTCTGAGTTTGGGAAAGACGTGGATGCTGGGAAAGGCTTGGCGTGCGGCCGTTTGGGGGAGTCAAATGGGTAGTTCTGTTCTGGTCACGCCACATCCGAGATAGTACTTAGACTTCCCAGCCGAGAGGCGGAGTGGGAGGTAGATGTGGATCTGGACTTCCGAGGAGAGGTTACAGATTGAGACGGAGATTTGGGAGTCATCAGCGTGCAGGCGGTATTTCGAGTTACAGGAACAGATCACCTAGGATGGCTGCGTTAATGAAAATAGATAGAAGTGTCCAAAATTGAGTCCTTAGGAATGCCAACATTTAGAAGCCAGAGAAGAGCCAGCGGAGGAGACTGAGAAAAGGTCATTGAGGTAGGAAGAAAATCAAACAAGTGTGATGTCACCAAAAGAACGACATATTTAAAGATGAAAGGGCTGGTAAACTGAGTCATGTATGTGTAGGGGTGAGAGACTGCATTGCTACCACGCAGATGGTAGCTTTACCCATCGGCCTCTTAGCCAAGCACCAAGTGTTTGAACCTGCGGTGCCGCAACTTGGCAACAGGTGTCGCTGTTGTTCCTGGTGACAGTCGTCTCAGTGGCTACTCTGGGCATGAACCCTTGGAACGGGGGTTGTGCGGAAATGTGAGAAGAGGAAGTGGAGAAAGGAAGTAGAAGTGACCCTGGGTTTGCTGTCAAGGAAAGCAGAGAAACTGGTTGTAAAGTACAGGAGGATGTGTGTGGTACAAGAGCTTTTTTTTTTTTTTTAAGATAATAGAACATATGCGTATGCTGATAATAACGACAAAATAAGAAAAACTGATAATAAGAGAGAAACAATACTGTCAGAAGGGACTGTTTGAACGGTATGACATTCTATACTCCATTTTAGAGTTTTCTGAAATATTTTATTTTATTTCATTTCATTTTAGTATGTAAAACATACTACTATAATTTAATGTTTGTTTACCACTAACCTGGTTTCAAAAGTGAGCACTGGCCGGGCGCGGTGGCTCACGCCTGTAATCCTAGCACTCTGGGAGGCTGAGGCAGGTGAATCATTTGTGCTCAGGAGTTCAAGACCAGCCTGAGCAAGAGCAAGACCTTGTCTCTACTAAAAAAATAGAAAGAAATTAGCTGGACAACTAAAAATATAGAGAGAAAAAATTAGCCGGGCATGGTGGTGCATGCCTGTAGTCCAGCTCCTTGGGAGGCTGAGGCAGGAGGATCGCTTGAGCCCAGGAGTTTGAGGTTGCTGTGAGCTAGGCTGACGCCACGGCACTCTAGCCTGGGCAACAGAGTGAGACTCTGTCTCAAAAAAAAAAAAAATGAGCACTATACAAAGACATATATTCAGAGAAGTATCACCTCCTCAATGCCTTCCATCCCATTTCCTCCCATCTCCATAAACTTACGGTTATCATTCATCTGTTTCCTTTTAAACACTAGCAGACACACGCTGTATCAGTTGGCATTCCACTAGAGAAATAGAACTTACGTAATTAACCATCACGGTCCATCCTTGTCAACCAAGCACCCATCCTCCTCTCCTTAAATCATATTTAATTTCCAAAGGAAGACAATTACAAAATTGTACTTCAGCCTAACATGATACATCTATCCTGCCTACAACCAAGGATGCAGGCTAACTCTCTCCAAAAGAGGATGCGGAGTCTTGAAGTGACAGTGACTCCTCCCTGATATCCTCAAACGTACATAAATATCATGATGTCACATTACCTGTTATTAATACATTTTACGTTATATGAAAAAGAGATACAAAAGGAAGAAAAAACATTTGGTATACCCACAAACATATGCATGATAAAATAAGAAAGAAATAGTCATTAAAATTATAATCTTCAATTCTGCAACTAATCACATGATCATGGCAGGTATTTTTAACTACCTTCTTTCGCTCTCCATTTTATATACTGTTTTCCCTCAGCAAGTACCTAAGCTGTCATCATTCTTTGCCTAGTTGGGTGACCCAAACCTTTATTCATGAAAGGTCTGGGCCATTCGCAGCCCTTCCTTGATGTGTATTGTTATAGTTTCCATTGACTTCAACATGGGAGACAGTTGTACTAACAGATGCCCTAAAGGGTCTCTCATATTCCAGAAAAAACAGTGGATACACTCAGTGAAATCTCATTCCTATCCTTGATGGTTCCAACCTATTCCCTGCTCCTCCTCCAGTTTTGGTGGCAGGGATGGAGACTGTACTTGGGGTCAGCAACGTGGACTTTCACTCACCATTCTGGATGCAGTCACTGCTAGATGCTCAATCTGCCAGCTGCGGAGATCAACTCCGAGTCTGTGATGCGGCGTAGGTTCTCTTTACGGGTAATTCACCCTCCTCTACTGAGAAGCGAGGGAGTTTTCTCCTCCAATTGATTCTGGATGGGAACTTGTGATTGCCCTAAACAATGGAGTTACAGTAGAAGTAATGCCATATATCTTTCAATTCTGTGTCATAAAAAGAATAAAACTTTGACCTAGCACTTTCTCAGATCACTCATTCTAGGGAGAGCCAGCAGTCATGTTGTGAGGATACTCAACCAGTCTGCAGACAGGAAGCAACTTGCAGCAGCAACTCACCATCCATGGGAATATGTCACTTGGAGGTGAATCTTCTATCCCCAATCAAGCCTTCAGATGACTTCAGCCTTGGCTGACATCTGGCTACAACCTCACGGGGGACCCCAAGCCACACAATAAAGCCATTCCCAAATTTCTACCCATAGTAATTATAAAATATAATAAATTAGATTACTGTTATTTTAAGCCACTAAGTTTTTTGAGGTGATTTGCTATGCAACAACAAATAACTAACCCAGTGACCAACTGGCATAATATTAGCTAAGGTATGTCTTGGAATTAGGTCAAAGATTATAGATTGCCAGAGATTTTTGTCAACCAGAAAGCCTTCCAAATCTATGTAAGTCTCACAAAATCTTCATCATTAGATAGTTAATTCCTTAACTATATCTTTCAAAATTAACACCTAGATCACAAGTTTGAAACTGCCCTTCAATAACGGGGTACAAGGAGAGAACTACGGTAAAGGCCCAGCTAAAAATAATGATAATAATTAGTCGCTGCCCCCTGTTTGCTTCTCTATAATTGTCACTCTGGAGCCACGTAGCTGGTGGTCATAAAGAGTCTTAACTTCTCCCCATAGCCGGTGTCCGTAAAGATTCTTAACTTTCTCCATAGATATTAATAACATCCCATTTTTGAAACCTAAAGGTAGTTTTAAAGATGTCTTTGCTAACTGGACTTCTGCCCGCGCCCCTCCCAATGCCTGTCTCCCCAGCCTCATGTGAACAAAGGCCATTGTTTCAGGGTGTGGACTGTGAAGATCTGTCTGCATTGCCAAGGCCCAATATCAGCCCCGATTCTCATGGCCTATATCAATTCTTAGGCTTTTTCTCTAGAAAAGCGAGTATTATCCAACTGCTCATAATCAGGTGAATCTGGTGCATCACAATTACCAGGGAATGCGTAAAGGGAATAAAGCTAATCTGTGAATAAATAACGACTCCTGAGTTTCAGACCAGACATGATAAATAGCGACACCTCGTTGCCGCAGTGACATTACCCATATTTTAAAAAATACCTCCGCAGGTGATCCCGACGGAACAGCGTCAGTCATCAGTCACAGGTAAACATCCGGGAAGCAGTTATCTCGATGGTGTCTGGAGCTGGGAGACGCACGAGATGGGAATGTGAGGGGGAACACAGTTGGACAATCCCAAGATTATGAAACATTTACAGAGATTTTCTTTTTTTCTGGCAGCAGTGGTAAGGCTCAGGGCGGAATGAGATACGGGAGAGACCTTCAGACCTCCAGTCTCTGGAATGTGCGTTCCATAATGAAGGGGACTTCCTGGATTTGAAAAACCAGGTTCCCTGTTCATATGTGCCCAGAAGTTCATTCTGGGCATGCTCGTGGGGAAATCATCATGTTCTCCTAGGGTTAATTTCCAGTGAGGTCACAAAGCTGAGGGTGAGGGTGAGACTTTCGTTTCCTTGTTTTGTGTTTTAGCAGCCACAGGATGGAGCTCAACTTCTAATGAGTTAGGCTTTTTGTTTTTTGGTTTTTTTTTTTTTTTTTTTTTTTTAGAAAGATTTTAACTCTCTTGATCTTGCTAAATTGCAGTGGCATCCTCATAGCTCACTGCAACCTCAAACTCCTGGGCTTAAGTGATCCTCTTGCCTCGGCCTCCTGAGTAGCTGGGACTACTGACGCCCACCACCAAGCCCTGGCTAATTTTTTTCTATTTTTGGTTGAGACATTGTCTTGTCTTGCTCTTGCTCAGGCTGGTCTCAAACTCCTAAACTCAGGAGATCCGCCCGCCTTGGCCTCCATAGTGCTGGGATTACAGGTGTGAGCCACCGTGTTCTGCATGAGTGAGTGACTTTTCATTAGCACTCGAGACCAAGGCCATCATGCCAGGAAAGTTCACTACTGCTGCCTTTGGCCCCTCAGCTCTCCCTGTCCTAGTAGGTATGAATTTAGAAAAATTCAGATGGTAGAAAAGGAAAAAGAACCTGGGTTTGATTGACTTATTTTTCTTAATTTTAAAGATGTGGAAACAACCCAAGTGCCCATCAATATGTGAATGGATTAATAAAAGGTGGTATATGTATACCACAGAGTTCTATTCAGCCCCCAAAACAATGGAGATCTAGCACCTCTTATATTATCCTGGACAGAGCTGGAA
>CAUYSK010021324.1:0-54669 GCA_963575035.1 Avahi laniger
CCTGCACCCGAATCTTTATAGCAGCACAATTCACAATTGCAAAGATGTGGAAACAACCCAAGTGTCCATCAGTACATGAGTGGATTAATAAAATGTGGTATATGTATACCATGGAGTATTATTCAGCTTTAAGAAATAATGGTGATATAGCACCTCTCGTGTACTCCTGGATAGAGCTGGAACACATTCTACTAAGTGAAGTATCCCAAGAATGGAAAGACAAGCACCACATGTACTCACCATCAAATTGGTATTAACTGATCAACACATAAGTGCACATATAAGAATAATATCTATTGGATGTTGGAAAGGGGGGAGGGGGGAGGTGGGGACTGGTGTATGCATACACAAAGAGTGCAATGTGCACCACCCGAAGAAAGGACGTATTTGAAACTCAGACTTAGGGGGAGAGGGGAAGCAAGGGCAGCATAGGTAACCTAAGCATCTGTACCCCGATGATATGCTGAAATTAAAAAAAAAAGAAAAAAAATTTCTACATATCTTAAAGGCATTAAAAGAATAGTTAGTGAAACTTACACGTATGTTTACACTAATGAATTTGAAATGTGTAAATTTCCATAACATTACAATTTATAAAAATTAACATAATAAGAGATGGAAAATCTGGTCCTATGTTCAATAAAGTTAATTTTTCATTATAAATTCACATAAACTAAACTACTTGCCCAGATATTTTCCCTTTCATTGGTGCCTACAATCAAATATTTACTGTAGAAGATTGTTTGGATTTCTATAATTTTGAAAAGTTGATGGATTGTGAAGGAAAAAAGATCATGAAGAAAATGCTATTAAAATGCTAATATTTTTATGAGAATAATAGACAAAAATAAAGGTAAATTTTTTTTTCTCAGGAACATCTGGGTGGACAACAGAAAACCAGCACTGCTTAAATTCTACCATGTTGTTGAGAATATATGTTTATCCCATTGATTTAAAAATCAGGACAAACCAAAAGATTAAGAAAAAAGTTAGACATTTAAATAATGTGATATTGAGGAGTACTTAACATAAATTTCTGCATTATAAACAAACCTAATTTTAAAAATAACATCTACTTTACATTCTCATGCAAGACAGTGTTGTATTCAATTTTTTTTCTAAAATGCAATTTAGCTTTACTCTGTGAAGCAGAGTAATTAGGTATAAGAAGTATTTGACAAAATCAAATGCTATATTGCATAACAAAAGTTATTTCAGAATTACAGAAGTTTGATCTTTATTGCATATAAAACTGTTACTTGACCTAATTGAATTTTGATTTTCTCATTTTTGATATTCATTATTCTGGATATTTGGTGATAAAAATTAAATAAAATATAAAATCCAAAGCACTTAGCATGTTACATGGTAGGTTATATATGTAGGTTATCAAAATGTATTTTAAGTAGCTACATCTAACTTTTCAAAATTAAAATGTTTACATTATACAAATTCTAAAACATATTCCTAAGATATTTGGTTTTCCAGCTACATTACATTGTCTTATTTGTGTTATATTTTTGCATCAGTCGTATTTTCTTATTTCTTTACATCTCATCTTATCCAAACACTATCTCTGTTTATGTTAATTATTCATCATCATTTATTTCTCTGACATAAGAAAATACATTTTAGATATCTACTAATAACACAATCTCATTCACTATTTTTCCTTATTATACTACATATAATATTATCTCAGGTAAGTTTATTTAAAATGTACTTGCAAAGTACAAAATATTTCTCATAGTACCATGTTCATGAAATTTTACATTTTGTGTTTCCGATGGATTTTTGTGATTTTAAACAAGTTTTTTTCCTTCAATTTTTGTGAGCTTTTTAGCATGCTAATTTAATTTGAAACTTACCAAGAAAAAGGATATGGAATTCAATATTTCCAAAAATCATTTAGCTTGAAACATATTGCACCGAAACTCTCATTACCATATGATGGAACATTAGCATTCTTTACGTTGGAAATAAGGATTGCAGTTGCTCAGCTTTTATGTTCTATCATGCTGTCATGCTATTTTTAATATTTAAATGTTAGTGGTTTTTGGCATAAAACCATTTCTTCTTCATTAGCAGTTCTTCTGCAATATTTTTGCTTCCGCTTTCAATCCTTCTGAGTCCTAACTGCTCACAACAAGCCCTGCAGGATCTTTTTCATTTGCCTCTTGAAAACTTACCCACTAGTGCATATATGACTTTATCATCTCTTTTTACCCTTTTGTTTCTAAATGTTGACGATTAATCTCTTTGGAGAAGCTCTCTGAAGTGTGCGTAGAACTCTTCTTTGTGTAGAGATATAGTAGACTGGGAGAACTGCATGCCTTCTGGATCAATGGGAAGAAAAATTAAAACTGATATAACTGAAAACAGGTAGGGTACAAAGCCAGGAGAAAGAAAGTTAATGAAACTCTACCAATCTCTTCACATTAATTTAAAAACAAAAACACAAACAAAAAACTCTGAAGCTTACCACATAAATCCAAGGAAGTCATAGATACGGTAATGTTCAGAATGACATTTTATACTCTCTTTTTGTCCATTTCAAATATTTAGTTTTCTTTATTTTTAAAAATATCTTATGAGGATTATTTAATGAAACATCCATAAGAATGCAGGTATTTTGAAAACTATATCAAAATACATGCTGAGAAACATTATTGCCATTTTAATCTTGTGTGAAAATCTTTAAAACAGTTCATGGGTAAATATGTCATCTCTAGTCTTGTTATATTTAATCCAGCAGAACTCATATAGAATATGCAAAGCTAAATATTGGTGAATATTTAGTGACTTCAAAGGGCCTAGAAGAAGAAATTTGGATAACAGGTTGTTGTAAAAAAATGAGTTTTCTCTTCCATCCCTTTGATCTACAGCCAGGATATTTTTGACTAAAATAAATAAGAAGCCAGTAAACATTGAATAACTATTGACCTAGTTCATACTTTTCAGAACTCTGGAACAGAGAACAGAGTGGAAATCATACAGAATGGATGTAGGGAGATAAAAGGAAGATGTTTGGTACATATATGATGTAAATTCTCGGGGTCCTGTCGTGTATTTTTTTTTCTAAATTAAAAATTTTTGTTCTTAACTCAAAGGATGTGCCCAGTTCCATATTAATGTGTGTTAGTATACTTATCAGAAAACTTAATGTTAGCCACAAACAATGGTTTTTATGTAAGATTGTGGAATAAAACATGGATGAAAATAATAAGGGAGTAACATAGAGAATAGCTCCCATATTGTTTCTGCCCAATCTGGCCCAAATTACTATTAATTCCTGTCATTTACCTTTACGCATATCATTTTCCCCTTAGCATTTTGTAACACTTTCATTATCACATCTAATTTACCTTATCATGTGACCTCACTCTTTATTCCTAAGCATCAATTTCCTTGAGGTCTTTTCTTTATTGGATTTCTGAAGATTTCCTTAAGTAATGTTACTGGGCAAGAGGGTGATAGGATGTGGCTCTAGTTAACCTTCATTACAAATATTATTTTCAATATAAAGTGCAAAAAAGTTAAAAATTGTCCACATTTTTCCATGTGCAGAGACTTCTGCATTGTGATGTTCCTGCTTCTTTCATGAACAATTTGAGGCTTTTTCTTTATACCTGAGTATGGGATGACCTTTGGATTTGCTTTGGCAATAAAACATGTCGGAATTGACATTGTGTGATGTTTAATCCGACCTCCACATATCTTGTATGTTTCTCCTCTCCTTCAAGGAATTTTGTTGAATTTCCATTTGCAAGGCAATGAATCTTCATTATCTGTCTGAGATAATAAACTTTAATCAGTGCACTTTGCATTGACCAAATAGGGAGATGTGGCAAAAATCAACACCTGTGTATCTGAAAAGACTTTAATCGGCATTAATCTCTGCAATTCCCTCACAAATGTGGCATAGCTTTTGGTCTATCATCTTCGCTGAAGGAAAGGGAGACCCCAAAATAGGACTTCCATATGGACTTTTTTACCATAACATACCTAACTCCATGAGTTAGGAAATCAAAATGGGGATTCTACTATGTTGCAAATATATAAGTTCCAAACATTTATTTTAGAATTAAGGAAATAATTTGGGGAGAAGGCAATGGTTCCATTGAACATACTTAGACTCAAATCAAGAATCATTTATCAGATAATTGCCACAAATCTTTGCCCTGTGTGATAAAACTATAGTAGCTTATAAGATGACCAAAGGCCGTCTCACAGAGTCTATATCTTACAATCTCTCAAAGATTATTAGAACAGCCCTTACTGTGGTCAAGCTAGTTTTCTGGTCAGCTGACCTCAGCAGCCCTAGAAATATTCTTGCTATGTATGTTAAGCAGTACTTTTGGGAAGCTGAAATGCTATTCAATTTCTAGGAAACTTCAGATCATTTAGCTATTTTCACAAACGCTTGAGCTTAAAAATACTTAATTAAATTTATGCTAATGTAGCTAATTGTGATAATTGCATTCATGCTGTCTCTGATGGTTAACTATTGCCACTGGTCTCCACAACCCTAGACCCTATTATTCCCATGATCAGGCTACCTGTATCCAGTGTACCATTAGCCACCTTCATTCCTGACATACAGAGATTGTGAAGGGTTAGGGAACCAGTCCTCAAAAATGCTGTTTATAATGTTTGGCAATAGAAGACCCTGCTGGGGTCTTAGGAGCAGCTGAGAGATGTGCATGCACATAATACATCAACTTTAACATTCTCATATTCATAACTCTTCAGATTCTATTCTCTCCAGATACAAACAGATTCTAGCATTGTCATGTTATTAATTTGCAGTTTTGAATCTTGCTTTAAATAGCACAACTAGTAGACTACTATTATTCCCTGTTAGTCTGATCAGTAATTTAAAGCTCAAATACTGAGTCCTCTCTTTGCAATATATTTAACCAAATCATCTTTATTATGTCTTCTTTGATGTATCACACTAGAATCACTTCCACAAATGCTTCCCAGTCTTACAGTTCATTCAATGTGAAGGCAATTTTCTCATGTTTTGTGATTTGCATTTTTCCGTCAGTGCTTTATTGCGTTTGACTCTCATTAGGAACTTAAAGACAATGAAAGATGGTGTGGGTACATCTAAGCATCATTAGTATCTGTTTGTGAGGAAACTACTTTCTGCAGCCATTGAAATATTTGTATCCTTGGATAGGAGTAGGGGGCAAAAGGAATTTTAAGAAAATCTGGAGTTTCAAGGTTTTTAAATTTATCCATATCTTCCCCCAAATTCTCATCTGTTTTCTTAGAATCCCATTTTTGTTCCCACCAGAGTAAAGTGAGTACTTTACATGAAATTCCAGGAGTGATAGTGCCTTCAATTGGTTCTGTGTCTCTGCAAGGTTTATATATTTCTTATACAAATTAAAGATCTTTCCCTGTTATCACAGAAACTGAGAGACCTCTTCGGAGCTTCCATTTTCATGCATATTCTTAATTGCATATTGATAAGCCTTTTCCCTGTGTCTCTAAAACTTTATGAATAAAGGTGATTCTACTATCATTATAATCATTCCAGTTACCATAGTAACTAAATACCACAACCACTTGCTCTCTAAATATTATACTTTCTACCTGTAATTCATCCTATTTTACTGCTGGTGAATGTGAGTGATTGTGAGATCCCTTCAGCCCTTTGCTCTAGGAATTTGACTTGAATAAGGGTTTGCCTGGAATATGTAAGCCAACCAACACTTGAATTCCATCATGAATTCATATTTTCTGGAATATTTCTAATATCAATTATGATCAATCACAGTCACAACTGCATAAATATGACACAATCAAATTAGGATAATTAGGATAATCACAAAGGACTAATTTATAAAGGTGTAGGTGGGGTGGAAGTAACCACAATGATACGTGAAGCAACCCAAAGCTAAAATCAGTAGATTATCACTGCCCACAAGTCTGAGGGAATAAAGGGAAGATGAGATTATTAGAATTTATAACAAGTCAGTAAAATGAAGTGATCTACCTTGAGAGGAACAATGACCTTCTGTCCAAGTGACACAACAAATCCAAGTGAACCTCATAAGAGAAAAATTAAGTAAATAAATACTTGGCACCCAAGACAAAGACAGAAGGCACAGGAGCCCACTGATATAACTAATCATAACGATATTCTTCTGAAGCAGAAAGCAAAAGGTTAAAGGTGAAAAAAGGATGTAGATAAAAGAAGATAGAAGATAGAAGGCACTCAGTATGGTTTTGTACTTTTATTCAAAATAAATATAACTGTAGCTATTTACAGAATGACCAAGATTCTAGGGGAAAATTTGGAGAGCTAGAGTTAAATGTACTTGAAATGAGACTCATCTTTATTTTTTAATGGCCCTATGGAATATCATTACAAACACACATACACAGATACATACACACACACCGACACACACATACACACCCTATCGGTAAAAATAAACGTGTGTGAGTGTGCGTGAGTCTGTGTCTGTGTATATATATTTGAAATTGAGAAAAGAAATGTATTTTAGCATGTCATGCCCAGGATTAGGGCTCATAGACGCAAGGTTATTTGCTCTACCCAAGAGGCCAACCTTATTGCAATATTAAAGATAAAAATCACATTTTTTTCTCTGAACTTAATTCCACAGCTCATCAATTGGTATTATTGAGCAGAAACAGAGATTTGGCTAAAAACATGTTCTCCTTAGGACTAATACTACAAATCTAGGGAATGTGAGAAATGTTTAAGTACACATGCATTCCACTTTTAGAGCTTCTGTACTACTTCCTTATGTAGTATCATTCTCCTCTTACACCTTTCTTTAACTCCACTCTTTTAAAACAGTTTTAATTTTGAGAATTTGTTATATTCCTCTGGTTTGTTGGGACAGGCAAATATTTAAAAGGCTGGTAATCATTTAAAACCACTTTATTCCATAGGCTTAGTACTCTAAATCCAGAATTACATTTTCAAACAGATAGATCCTTACTCATTCAAAATATTTTATGAAAAAATATTAATGAATAGCCATGAGTTATTCATTTTAACTCTTGTTTAGAGTTAAAAATAATTAGTTTCATCTCAAAGCCATGACAAAGCACATGTTTATCTATTCTAGAAATTGTATTATGAATTAACTTGAAATATTTGCAGAATATATATTTGATGTCAGGCACTCTTCTTGGCAGTGATGAGACAATAGTGACCAAAACAATCAAAATTCCTGCCTTCATGAAGCATATGTTTTCATGAGTACCTGTATTCTTTTGAAATGCAAGATAATCTGATACCAAAACAGCTCAACACACTTTGCTAGCTTTGTTACCTCGCAAGAAGCAAGTACACAAACAAATAAGTGGGCAGGGACACTGAATACTTGAGAGGAAGTGTCAATGGCATAAGGAGAAATTAAACTTCTACTCAAAAAGTACATAGAAATTACAGAAGCAATATCTAATAATGGTAAATCATTAGAAAATCAAAGTAAAATATTAATTTAAATACCCCATGTGTTCACATTCGCATTAACAATACAGTATATACATGTTAATTTTTCATGTATCTATATTACGTATTTTCGTAAATACACATTTATATATACTTATGTCCTTAATTGTCTCTTGTGTGGTTCAGCTGAATTTGTTGTGTCACTTGGACAGAAGGTCACTGTTCTTCTCAAGGTACCCTACTTCAAATACATATATATAATATCGGTAGATTATATAAATAGATTGCCATTCATCCATCTGTATGTTCAATAGAGATACGTACATTCCAGCAAGTGGTTCATATACATCAGGATGTGAACAAGGTACAGAAACAGCAATATCAAAATTCCTTCCTCTGCCCTTTACATTTAAAATCGAACTGGAAGAATTATCTTTTAATTATTTCTCACACTTATAGAGAATCTGTTATTGATTTTCCAGGTGCTTCCATTCACAATAGTGAATTTTCTGCAGGCCACTAAGTATACTTAGCACATTGTATTTACTTAAATGACACCAAGAAAATGCTGAACAAGCACTTAAATTTAGTCTCTTGATTGAAATAATAATCTAATAGTAGCAAACATCTATTAAGCACTTACCTATGAGAGACGCACTCTAAGTGTTTTATATTTTTGAAGTGTTATTCCTTTCAGTGCTAAAATAACCCATTTTCATGGTAAGGCAAATGAGGGGGTCAGTAACTTACTCAAAATCCCACTTTTGTTAAGGAATAGTGGAAGCCCAACTTAATTTTGATTCTAGGGCCTGTGCTCAGACCTCTGTATTCCATCCTGTATGTTTAAAAATATGGATTTAAGGAAGCAAAACCTAAATCCGTATATGTTAATAATAATATTTAATTATTTTTCAACCCAGGAGAATGCACACAAGAGGACAGGTTGTAATTTGCTGTATTCACAGTACCATGAACAGTACTTGGTACATATTACTGACCAATTCGAATCACAGATATTTATTGAAATTGACTCTCCAATACACATTGTCGGGTTATGTCAGTGTAAATAATACAAACGTCTTCAGAATAGGATTGAGTTTGTGTGTGTATATGTACATGTAAATGATACACAATTGCACTCTGAAGACATGAGTTGAAGCTACAGCCCTCAGGACCATCTATTTATATGACCTTGGTTGAATAATAATGTTTTTTGACCTTGGCAATAAAATGATAACAATAAAACATTTAGGAGTATAACTGAGAATAACAAAAGATAATGGAAAAAATGGTTGATAAAATGCAAATTAACTTATAATTATTTGTTCTAATTATTGCTATATCTGAGTTATTTTAAAATTTAAAAAAAAATTGTAGCCATAGAATTATTCCAAAGGTAGCAGAGACATGCACTTCGTAAGAACAAAAGGCCCTTGAAAAGAGAGAGGGGAGAGAGTCTTCTGTAGGGAGTTTTCAGCAGGACTGGAAGATAACATCTGTCTAATATTCAGAAGAGTCATATAGCCTGGTAGAGAATAGCAAAATGAATGACTTTGCTAATGAGCACTAATTAACCTGTTTGGGTGGAAAATTTAGTTTAATTCAGCGGATCTACCACATGCTGATAATCAGACTGAATTTTAACACCAAGAATGTCTCTTGATAATTTAATTGATCAAAGTTTGAATCTCTAAGCATTTATTTGACCATATATAGATTCAATAACTAGCTACAGCTCTAAAAACTTCAAGGAAAAGTATTTTACTATTTCTGTAGTTATTATTAATACACACTGTAAAGATATTTTTATTTTTTTCAATTTATAGGGAATACTAAATGAATGCAATTTGAATAATTCCTGGAAAAATGATATTGTTTGTAATTTGATCCTAAGTAATATAAATTGTATTAGCAATTTAACACTTGTTTTCAGGTGTATTAAATTCTGTGTATTTAATGCAATGCAACTTTTCTACAGGATGGATCATCTATTTAGCTTTTCAAGGTTTTTTATAATTATAAAATTACTCTGAATGGAAATTTTCAATTATTCATCATTCAATATCTTGATGTAAAATATAAATTAAGAGTCCATTTGAGTCACTATAATATTAAAAAAAAACCTTAGACTAGGTTTTTTATATATATATATATATACACACACACACTAGGTTTTATATATATATATATATATATGTATATGTATATATATATACACAGTAGAAATTTACTTCTCACAGTCCTAGAGTCTAGGAAGTTCAAGATCAAGTTCCAGCATCTGGTATCTAGTGAAGCCTCACTTGCCCTTATAATAGGACAAAGATCTCAAGATTTTATCACCTGCTAAAGATGCCAACTTTTAATACCATTGTATTGGTGATTAAGTTTCAACATGAATATTGAAGGGCCACATTCAACCCATGGTGGAACACATACATGTAAGCACTGTTAGAAGTTGTTATATATCCTTCTCTAATTTTCTCTAAATTTAAACCGAACTGTACAGATTTGTTTGAATTCAGCAAACAGCCATAGTTGAAAAATTTTAATTTGATTTTGTGCCAACACAATATATGTGAATATCACCACATAACTTGTAGAAAAAGAAATTTTTCCTTTTTAAAAAATATAGAATAATTTCTCTTTAAATCTTTATTCTGTAAGGATAATATAACTCAATCTCATTGTTCAGAGCTTTCATCTCTTCTTATCCCTCAAGCTTATGAACAAATGTTGTTTGTTTATTAAACCACAAAATATTCTTCTTCTTTTTATTCTTTGGGTTTAGAGTTTTTGTTCCTATTTTAATAGAAATAGTGTACATATAAAACACTTTGCACCTTACATCTCATTCTGAGACAATAAAAATCATGAAGCTGTTGGCAGTCTTACGGTATAGCAAAAAGCCACTTTTTACATCTTGCTGACATCCCAAAATGGTGTCAGGAAATTTGGTTTCAGCTCCCCTCTGCTTGTGGTATTTTCAGATTTGCATTCTGAAAAAAGTAAAATTAGCTGTAGGAGATAATTTATTGTAATTGGAGGAAAATGCAGGAAAACTAGCTAAGATGATCTGTGTTACAAACAGTGGTGCCTCACACTAAGATAATGGCCACAGAATAGAGAGAAGTGGGCTCCTTTCATCCTACCTTCGTTCCTTTGTTCCTTCCTTCCTTCCTTCGCCTGTTTAAAAACATTTATAGAAGACATTTAGCTAATACGATTGAAGAGTATCAGCCCCATAACTTTTACGCCAGTTAGGAAAAAATTTTCTCTGTCTTTGAGAAGAATGTAATTGAAAGATTTTGAGAAAGTCAAGACAGTATGAACATTTCCTGATCCCAGGAATATGTTTTCTATATATTGTTCTCTGATTTAAGCCCCCAGAACATTAAAAAATAAAATAAAATAAAATAAAATAACCAAGGTGGTGGTGGTGGAAGCTCCTTTTTTATTATGACATCAATACCAAAATTTTCCAAAGAAAAAGCACAAATAAGAAAGTTAATATTTTATTTCCTATACTTGCCTCACCTATGCTACAAGGCAACAACAAATGTTTTTTTTTCTGATTTTGTAATGATATAGAATGCCTTAAAAAATAATTTATCAATAATTAATATAGTCTAGAATTCCACAATATTTTTACAATATTATGTCTAAATGTTCTTCAATTTTTAAAACTAAAATATAATGGTGTCCCAGGTTTTGTCTTTTATTTTTTGCAACCACTTATTAAAGTACATTGGGTAAGTTCTCTGTTATTAAATTTTTCCACTTTTTACACAAATTTCCACTTACTCACAAATTAACACATCTCATTTGGGTAGAAGGCATAATTGACTAAGAAATAAAAATAAGCAAAAATGTTTTAGTGAACTCCTAAACTATCAATATCGTATGTAGTGAATCTGTAAACTCCATCTTATGGGGTTTATAGACTTTTTAAAAATACAATCTTATAAGCTAATAATCTCTACCATGTCTAACTGCCAAGTTGTAAATGTTAGTGTTCCTACATTTTTAGGGGCATACATGGAACCATTTAATTCTGTGTGTGAACTCTCTAGACATCCAGGGGCAAATCAAGAATCTTTAATCTAGAAGCCAGAGCCAGTTATATTGGTTTGAATTTCTCAGAAGCTGACTCAAACCTCATCATCTGATGTAAATCACAGGCGGCCAAATTTCATCTTATGTATATGTCGACTCATTGACTAAACTTTTACATTATTCCAATTCCACAGATTATTTTCCTGAAATACATAATTTAAAAGCTCAAGACATGTTAGAAGATTTTTTTATTACAGCTTCTATCTCTTTGCTCTCTATTAGTTTGTTCAGAAGTTCTAATACTTCAAGAATGAGTTTTTGGAGTTTGTGTATTTCCAGGAATTGGTCATTTTCCTCTACATTTTCGAGTTTATGTGGGTAGAGATTTTCATAATATTCACAGATGATAGTTTCTATGTCTGTGATATCAATTCTAACACCTTCTGTTTCATTTCAGATCGAGCTAATTTGGGTTCTTTCTCTTCCATTCCTAGTTACTCTAGAAGAAGTCTATCAATTTTGTTTATTTTTTCAAACAACCAATTTTTGCTTCATGGATCCTTTCCATTGTTTGTTTGTTTTTCATTTCCTTTAGTTCTGCTCTGACCTTAGTCATTTATTTCCTTCAGCTGGCTTTGAGAGTGTACTTTCACTTTCAATGGAGTTTCTGCTTGCTTGGCTTACATGGTTTGTCTTGAAATTCTTTTCCCTGAGGAACACCAAGAACATGGAAAAACCTCCACTTGGGGTCCGGTAACAATCTCACAGCAGTTTGGATGGCTATAGTCAAAAATATAGAAAAATAACAAATGCTTATGAAGATATGGAGATAAAGGAACTCTCATATACCATTGATGGAAACATAACCGAGTACAACCACTCTGGAGAATAGCATGGAGTTTCCTCAAAAAACTCAACATAAACCTACCATATTATCTAGCAATCCTACTACTGGGCATTTAACCAAAGAAAAAAAACTTAGTATATCAAGGAGACATCTTCATCCATGGGTTATTGCAGCACTATTCACAATAGCCAAGATATGGAATCCTTCCATGTTGCCTCAAATAAAAGTATTCCATTCTTTTTTTATAACTGAATTGTATTCCATTGCTTTTTTTTATTCTTTTCATTTTCTTTTTTTTTTTATTTCAACATATTATGGGGATACAGATGTTTAGGTTATGTATGTTGCCCTTTCCCCCGCCCCCAAGTCCGAGTTTCAAATATGTCCATCCTTCGGGTGGTGTGCACTGCACTCTTTGTGTATGTATATATCCATCCCCTCCTTTCTCCTCCCCCCTTCCCCCTGCCCAACATCCAATAGATGTTATTCTTATATGTGCACTTACGTGTTGATCAGGTAATACCAATTTGATGGTGCATACATGTGGTGTTTGTCTTTCCATTCTTGGGATACCTCACTTAGTAGAATGTAAGAAACAATGGTGATATAGTACCTCTTGTATACTCCTGGATAGAGCTGGAACGCATTCCATTGATTTTTATACACACACACACACACACACACACACACACACACGCACACACATACACACAATGGAATACAATTCAGTCATAAAAAAAAGAACGAAATCTTTTTATTTGTGGCAATATGGATGGAAGTGGAAGACATTATGCTAAGTGAAATAAGCCAGGAAAAGACAGTTAAACACCGTATGTTCTCACTCATATGTGGAAGCTAAAAATTAAAATGAAAAGTTCATCTCAGAAGTAAAAGGTATAACAAAGAATACTAGAGACTGAGAAGTGTAGGGGGAACAGGAAGATAGGGGGAGATGTTAAAGGATACAAAATTAGAGCTAGTAGGAGGAATAAGCTCTGGTGTCCTATAGCTCTGTAAGATGACTGTAGTTAAAAATAATATGTTATATAGTTTCAGATAACTAGAAGGAGGGTATTGAATATTTCCTAAACAAAAAAATGAGATGATGGATATACTAATTACACTGATCTGATTGCTACACATTATGTGTATCAAAACATCACGATGTGCTCCATAAATATGCATAATCATTATGTATCAATTAAAAAATAAAAATTAAAAAATTAAAGCAGTCAGAAACAAAACATCAAATTTTCAGTAGCATAACAAAATAAAATCTTATTTCTTGCTAAGATAATAGTTGAATACAGTTGGTTTATTCAGCAGTTTAAGAAGCTATACTCAATGGAAACCTTGGGGGGCCTAGGCTGACGGAGAATCTGCCTCCTCTAGCAATCTCACAATATTGTTCTGGTAGGCTATAAAACCAAAGCAGTAAAGAATGTAAAAATGAGTACAAAAGCTATGTGTCTGATCAGCTAGTGACACTCATTATTTCTGTCACATTCTATTGGATGTAATTCAGCCAAGGAATCAAAACTAGCTCAGTCTGGAAAATTTTGTCCAACTGCATGCCCAAGAAGGAAATGACATAGATTTAATAATGAACAGTCAATTTATTAATTTTCTAGGGCTGCCGAAACACATTACCACAACCAAAGTGGCTTAAAAAAATACATTTATTCTCTCATATGTTAGAAGTTTGCAATGAAGGGGTCAGCAATGCCATGCTCATTACACATGCTCTATGGAAATTCCTTCTGTGCCTCTTCTAGTTTCTGGTGGTTGCCGGTAATTTTTGGCATGCTGTGGTTTGTAAGGACATAATTCCATTTGCTGCCTCTGTCTTCACATGGCCTTTTCTATGAAACTCAGTGTCACCGTATCTCCAAATCTCTCTCTTTTTAAGAACATTAGCCATCTGAATCAGAGCCCACCCGAATCCACTATGATTCCATCTGTATTAGATCTGCGAAGTCCCTGTTTCCAAATGAGAACTCATTGATAGGGACTGGACATTAGGAACTCAACATTATCCTTTTGGAGGATATGATTCAACCCACACCAGTCAGATAATCTCCACCGCAATTAGTTTCGACTTCAACTTGAAATTTTTTCTAATATATGGCATAAACTTTCTTTAATTGAAAAAGAGAAACCAAATATATGATTTTAAAAATAGCCTAACATGTTCTTAGTTGTGAATATTCTTTTCAATATATTGGAATTCCAATTTTAACATTCTATAAAGATCATATTTTGCAATAAAGATTGCATTTTGCAATCTAATGATGTCTAAGGCGAATGTGATAAGTTTTTTTCCTGTCCATTAATGTCCTGCCAAGAGAATATGAATGTTTTCAAAAGTTTAAAATTAAAAAGAAATCAACAGAAGCCATGTATTTTTTGCTGATAAAATACTGATATCACCAAATTACATCTTGAAGTCTGACATTACACTTCTGAGTTGAATATTTTGACTTCGAAAAAGGAAATTATTATTAAATTGTTTTATATATAATGACCAAGTATTATGCTGTATATTCAAGAAATGACATTCCTGAGAATGATTCCACTTGGCAGATGCTCATCAGGTAATGATTTTCTTTTTCTGGGAATAAACCCATAATAATATGACACCATTCTTACAGTTTGTAGCTTTTACTTACCCTCCACATTAGCAGAGTTAATCTTTTGCCTTTACTTTCTAAAGGCAAAAGATTTCTTGCTAGTTATAGAGCAATTACCAAATGAAGAATGGAGCAGCAGTCATTAATATGGGTATAGATGAAGACTTTCCAAGTGACCCATAGACACAATAACATTTAAAGAAATCAATTCCTAAAATTTCAATTTCTGTATATTTTAAATATTATACATATATCTTAAAATCGATACGCCAGAGAATGGATTTGTATTTATCTTTTTACTGCCTTTTTTTCCAATTTCTTTCTTACAAATAAGCATCTCTTATTTTTCAAAACAAAATTATCAACTATTCTGAATCTCACTAAACTGTATTGTGTTTGGTGGATGGCAAACAAAGAACATTTTGATACTGGTTGTCATGTTTAAAGGGTTACAATTTTAATTGACTGGGTAAACAAACCTATTTGCACTTTATGTGATTTACAGTTTTTTGTTTTCAAAAATTCTGAAGAAGGATATAATTAAGTTGTAAAATGATGAATTTTTTTTAAATTACAGTTCGCTGTGTGATTTTTCCTTAGAATTTCAAAGGAGTTCAAAAAAACAAGTGTCAGTGTTATACTAAAACATCTTCTCTTCTTATAGTCTTATTTATTTTAGTAAAAGTTTTCAACATTTACAACTATTAAAACTGAAAATGAGATATTAATTCCATACTGAAAATTATGTGCTTCTAAAATGTAAAGAATAATAGTGAGAATATAAAATTTTAAAAAATGTAGAAATAAATAAACCTGAAATTTCTACCTAATGAAGGTATGGGTTGCAAGTATTAATAAGAAACAAGAATGCCCATTTTTTTGTTATTGTTGATTTGACAATCTGTACCGATATAACCTGGTATGGATTTGTCATCTGTAAAGTTGAGATTATACTAATATTAATGAATATCTGTGAAAATCGTGGTGTAAGAAACTCTACTCCTCCATAAAAGCAATTAAAAAAAGTAGTGAAAAAATGTCAGAATCAAGTTTTTAGAGCTGTGGAAAGTAACCCTTAGTGTGCAGTAACCATAGGAGAACTTATTTAAGAAAAATGGTTGAGTCTTTGGAAAAAGCCAACAAGTTTTATGGTATTTTAATTTACCATAGTCCCAGTTTCCACTCTCCAGCTCAGGAGTAGCCTTGGAGTAGCCTTGGAAGTAACAGCTTGCATTTCCAGCAGCAGAGAAAGCATAATGGACCTCATTTTCAAAGAATTGTAATTTTTGTTTTGACCTGCCTGGTGACTCCCTGGAAGTCTGGCTCAAAATGAATGTCTTTATCTTTCCACAGTGGATAATTCCAAGTGCTAAAGCTGCTACTTAGGGGATATTTGAAGAAAATATATATAGGCAAATATTTTAGTCAGTGCTGTTTGATGCAAAGGATTGTATCTGAGGCAAACAACTTACTAAACAAAATGCTTAGGAGGAAAGGCTGAAGAATGAGATGCTTTGGGGAATAAGGGCTTTGAATTTCCTGGGAATTTATAAGTCCAGGAGCATGCCCAGAATTGAGCACATGTCAGAAGAAACCTGTGAAAACCCTAATCTCTAACCTTTATCTGCCCTTGAGGCTACACCTAAGAAGGAATTGAAGGATAAGATAAAGCTGTAAACTATGTGGTTTTGTGTTGAAGTTATGCCCAAAACACATAGACAGCCACTCTGCAGAGGTTGAGAGATTTTCTTGTTGTTGCAGGCACTTAAGGAAATTACTGTCCAATCATTAGATGACCATGAAGTAAGATATCTGTAACCACATACACTAAAGAACACATCCCAGACCAGTAGGCAGTGGAATGCCATATTCAATGTGCAAAAAGAAAAACGAAACAAAATTTTCAACTAATAATTCTATATCTGGCAGAAACTACCCTTCAAAAATGGGAGGAGATAATTCTCTCTCCTTTAGTTGTGGATGGAAGCTGTGTATGATGAGATAGTACCCTTGTGTTTAGTTTACACTATACAATATAGTGGACTTTAACACAGAAGATCATCAGGATATGCCTATCCTAATCACATGAGCACTTTAAGAGCAAAGACCTTTCTCCAACTGATCGCAGAAGAGAAATCTCAGAGATTCAAAGCAAGAATGTGACTTTATTAAAGGCATGTTCTCCATTTCTGAGATGAAGAAGATCATGTGGCTTGGACCTTAGAATGTTATCGAACCCAAAAAAGGATCCAGTCTAGGTTCCATCACTCACTGCATGAAGAGCCAATTATTGAGACAACAAGGATTGCTCAAGAAGAAAGTAATTTTAATTCAAAAGACATCCATCAGAAGAATGGGAGAAATATCTCAAATCCACCCCCAAACCAACTAAGGGCAAAGGCTTTTGTAGCGGGTTGTGGAATAGAGGTCAAGTTGTATGGGGTTTGATGTTACAGGGTCTACAGGTGGTCTGATTCAAGAAGCAGCTGTTGGTGATAGACAGTGAGTCCTGGAGAAGCTAGTTAAGTGTGGTTGTTAGGCTTGACAGGTAAAGCCTGAGGGAACAAAAAATAACATATGGAGAGGGCCATTTTGCAAGGTCCATTATATGAGCAGCTTCTAGGAGTCAAATGTTTTCTGGACAACATCTAGCAACAGCACTGGTACAATGGTCCTACAACTACAAGGAATTGAATTTTCCCAGCAACCCAAATTAGCTTAGAAGCGGGTCTTTCCAGTGCAGAAACTCCATATGATGACACAGCAGGGCAACATCTTAATTATGAGACCCTGAACAGAGGACGCAGTTAAAATGTGCCAAACTTTTGAAACGAGGAAAATGTGAAATAACAAATTTGTGTTATTTTGAGCTACTAAGTCTGTGGTATTTGTTACATTGCAATAGAAAACTAATACACCTTGTGTTATATCTTCTTATGATTAGGTCAATGTAATTGATACAGCCATTAGCCCACGGAGCTCCATTGCATATATTCCTCATGTGATGCTCTGACCCAAACATGGACAAAAGACCCTTCTTGGTTTTCATCAACGTTCAGATTGCCTGGAATATTTTTATTTTTTTCTTTTTATTTATCTTTAAGGAGGATTTTTAAATGCATTTAGGTTAGTAAATACATAGTACAGTCTACTTATCTCTTACTATCATGGGGGATTCATTCTATGACCCTCTGCATATATGCAACTCCACAGATGCCCAAGTCCTTTATATAAAATGGTAGAGTATTTGCATATAACCTATGCACATCCTCCCATATACTTTAAATCATCTTTAAATTACTTATAATACTAATACAATGTAAATCCTTCATTATTTAGGGAATAGTGACAAGGAAAAACGTCTATACATGTTTAGGGCAGATGCAGCCATTCATTCATTTCTCTTTTCTGAATATTTTTGATCTGTGGTTGGTTGAATTCATGGATATGGAACTCAGGATAAAAAGGGTCAACTGTTCACATACATTGGTCAAAAATCAAAGTGTGTAGCAAGATATATAGTGAAAATTTTCCCTGCCACTGTTACTTCATCTGAACCGTTTAACAGGTCTCCTCAAATAATCAATGCCTTTTTTTTTAAATATTCTTCTAGAGTTATTTTAAAATGAATATCTGTGAAAAGAGACTACTAATTATTATAGATATTAATTCTTCCCTTCTTAAAGAATATTAGAATTTTTGGTTGGGAACATGACTGCAAGAAATAAAAACTATACTTACCAGGCAACCATACAGCTAGATGTGGCCAAATGGGATATAAAAAGAATGATTATGTGGCAGCTTCCAAACCCATTCCTTGATGTATGCCCTTTGCCTGCTGTTTCTCCATCCTTTTGCCTGGGAAGTGGATGGTAGATGGTAGGTTGTATCAGAGGACAAGACCGTGATGTAAGGATGGTAATTTGGCTCCAGAAAGTATAATAGAGCAAAGCCAAAAACCCAGTCCTAATCTGCTTGCTCCCAAATATTTACCAAAAAAACAAACCTTTATTTTTGTTTTTGTTTGTTTGTTTTTGTTTTTAAAAAGGAGAAATCAAGACTTCCCCAGATAAACAAAAACTGAGATAGTTAATCACTAGAAAATCTGTACTATAGGAAATGCTAAAGGGAATCATTCAGGCTGAAATATGTTAACTTTATGCTAAATGAAAAAAGCCAGATACAGAAGGTAACAGATTGTGTGATTTTACTTCCATGAAATTTCAAAAATGGGCAAATTCATAGGGACAGAGAGTGTATTAGTGTTTGTCAGAGGATAAGGTAAGAAGTAAACTGGGAATGTAGAATTTCTTTTTGGAATGATGAAATAGTTCTAGAATTAAATAGTAGTGATGGGTACAAAAGATTGTAGATGTACTAAAAAATACTCAATTGTATATTTTAAAAAATTAAAAATTAAAAATACTAACTTCCTTACCTGTATCCAATGTCTACATGTGATGTGTTGTATATGAGGATAATACACACAAATCACCTATGAAAAGAGAATCATTAATGTCCAAAATGACATTTCTTTAACCATTGTAGATCTGATAACTGCAGAATTTTCTGTACTGGGGAAATACCTGTCGTGGAGATCTTTCTTTCCTTTCCAAAACGCTGATTCTCGTTAACTTAAAGGAAAAAAATAGGGGACATTTGATGTCATCGAATTCGTCATTCATTGAAAACAAATTTTTTATTGCCTTTTATGTACTATGAAATATTTTAGGACATTGAAATACATTAATAAATGTGCACAGATCCTTGTCCTTAATGATCTTATATTATGAAGGAAATGAAAAACAATAATTTATAATAATACAAGATAAGTAACATATGGCATACAGAATGGAATAAGCTGATAATTGTTATGAAATAAAAGGGAAAATTAAAATAGGTTTATAAAGATTGGAGAAACTTGATTGGTAGAGAAATTAGGCATGATGGAAGTATGAAATCTTGGACTTTTGTTTCTGGGTATCTTATTGACTCATATAAGCCCGAAAAATGTCCTCTTCTGGCACATCTTATGGTCCCTTTCCCTTGTGTCCTTGTTCAAGGATATTTACACCAATATCAAAGTACTAGTAAATCGAATTTGAAAGTTGAAAGTTGAAGTCAGCATTGACTCTCCACTGTCTCTCTGCACGCAAGTACTCACTGCACCTTCCATGTTATACGTATAAATACCTCTTTCCTCTTTGACATTACTACCATGCATAGGTTTTACAAGAATGTCCTAATATGTCTCCTGGCTCCCACTCTCAATTCTTTTGTTTCTCAGTCTATCTGGGAGTCAGAGTGAATACAAGGAAAAATTTGATCTGAATGTCTCTGTTTATTCAATTCAAAAAAACAATGGCTCTAGGTTGCCCAGATCAAGTTTTAAGTGATGTCACAAGACACCTGCTTCATTTCTTGTCACAGAACACTTCAAGCTCTTTCTCTCCCATTTACTTCATGCTAATACCACATAGAATCCTATTCTTCAATCTGTAACAATGTCCTTCTGTCACATTTTTATGTCAGAAATTATATTTTTCCTTATACTTAAAATGAATTACTCTTATCTATTTTTTGTCTTACTAGTTGTTAGAAAGTTCACATCAATTCATATGAAGATCATATTAAATATAAATTATAATTAAGAGCATTATTATGAATTAAAAACTTATGTGATCCCTTCCCAGTTCAAGAAATAAAATATAAAATTTCAGAAGTTCCTGTTTTTTGAATCTTTTATCACAAACCTTCAACTCTCAACTCTCGCATACAAGTAAAAACTATCTGGATGTTTTAAATAATTTTTATGTACTAATATACGTCACGTCCCTAAACAATACAGCTGACTGTTGCTTGTTGTTGAACATTGCATAAGTAAAAGCACATTGTGTGCATCATTTTGCAAAATGCTATTCTCACCCAATTATATGTTTGTGAGATTCACCTGTGTTGTTGCATGTAGCCATTTTTATTTATTTTGTTAAATAATATTTAATTACTATGAATATGTCCACATTTATCCACCTATTTTAATCTTGATGAACATTTGGGCTCTTTATGCTTATTTTGAACTATGCTGACAATTTCTTGATTAAATATATTCTAGAGTCCTAGAGATATTTTCATTTGATTCTCTAGGTTATATAACTAGGAGTGGAATTGCTTGTTCATGAAGTTTGTATATTCTTATTGCATACAACTTTTGACTTAAGCAGGCTTTGTAACCACAAAAGTTTCCTAATAACTCCAGGAATATATAAAGGGTCAAGTTTCCAAAACGGCCAAATGTTATTTCTCAGAAGTCATACTATCTTATAGGAGAAAATAAGAAATTGCATGGAGTATGAAATTTTTAAAAAGTGATATATAATGCAATAGATCCACATTAACTTTCTACTTCTGCTTTCTCCCTTTCATGTCATCAGTAATAGAATTCAGGCTGACAGCTTAGCTGTGTTTTTCACATCATTCACTGTGTCCATACACCAATTATTGATTTATTCAGAAGTAAACATAAAGACACATTTCTTTGGCATTATCATTTCCAAAAATGGCATTTACTACACATTTTCATACATCTTGCTTTTTTTGTCCCACGATATATTGTGAAAATACCCCCAAGTAGCCTAGTAATGATAATGATTAGTAATAAACCAGGCTACTTAATGACTGGGTAATATTTCATAATATATAACTAGCATACATTACCAGCTTTTCTCATACAGATTCCATTTTTATTTTTATAAAAAAATGTTTCAATAAAGTCTCCTATGAGTGCATTCTGGTAATTTTTTTTTTCTGTCCATTGCATTCTAAGGAATAAGATTGATGGACTTTGGTCCTATTTTGAATTTTAATGTCTGTTTGAACATTGCTTTCTAAAATGGCTACTAACACTTCATACGTCACTCAGTGATATATAAGAGCACCATTTTCCTCTCACTCCTGCCAAAAAAATATGTATTATATAGAGGTATATTATAAGTTGATAGCTTTATTTGTATTAAGTAATAAATTATTGTTATTCTAATTGCATCCTTTAATATCAGTTCATTTGACCATGCATGGCTCCATGTTATGTTGACTACTTAGATTCGCTTTACAGTATAATTTCTCTTCATTCATCTTGTCCAATTCTCTATTAGATTTGGTTGTTTTCTTCTTGTCAATATTTGTATAATTTAAATGCCAACATTTGTTGTCTCTGTTAGAACACAAACTTTAAATGTATCTCTTGACCTTCTATATATGCACTGTTTTAAACAGCATGCATTGCTTATTAATAGCTGACATCCTAAACAGTGAATATAATGTTTTTTTCATTGTTTTTCTCACTCTTTTTACGTATTTTGAAAATTACAGTGAAAACATCTCCTTTTTCAAGGTTATATACAACCAAAGCACAATACTTGCCACATATCCTATAAGAGTGACGATTTATTCACTCAAAGAATACATCTTAAGATCAAACAGATGTTGACTGTAATTGAACTTGTCATTAGATAGATTAGGCCATTCTCTGTGTCACAGATAAAAAAAAATTATTCTTAAAATGTACCTCTGATTACTGTTCTCTTCGTTAATCACAAAAATGTCTTAGCCATCTACTATTACTCTATCCTTAATCCTCAACCTAGGGAATAGCTCTCACAGTTTCATAATAGCACATGAAATTCAGGTGTTCTCAATCAGCCTGCTTCTTTATTTTTCAAAGGTCAGTTGAATGATCTCAAAGATGACAGAAATGTATTAAAAGATTTCAATTAGCATAACATTTTTGAAAGCATGCTTAAATTACTTTTGTTCAGTCTCTCCAAATAGAAATTTGCTTAAAAAATGTATGATTATCATTTCTTACAGAAAGACCAGCATTAATACCATTTAGCTATTTATTTTCTACATTTACATAATAAAATTCAATTTTTTGGCATTTTGCTTTTACAAACCATTGCAAAATAATTATTTGGCCCAATATACGCAAAATATATAGTTGTGTTTCAATAAAAAAACACAGGTCTAATGTAAAAATATACAACATATCAATATATCCCACCAGGAGTACAATATTGTAATCAGTATAGAATTGTGCATGAAAAAACTATCTTGTCATACACAGAGCCCCAAGATAAATTGAGAAGTATTCATAAAATATGTTAATTACATTCAATTTGATAATATTGAACTCTGGGATATAATAAATACAAAATTTTAACCTATAGAGTAAAATACATGTAATATTTGTCAAATTTAAGATAACCGTGATATTGTGTGTAGGAATTAAGAATGGCTGAATACCTTAATGGACATACACAAAATGCATAAAGTTATATTATAAGTACACATCATATATATCTATATGTTATTTCAATATATCACCTAAATGTAGTAATTTTAGAAATAATATAACAAATATAAATCGGAACTTTTAAGATTTAGACTAATTGTTATTATGTCTTGAATTTTCATAATGTATTCATATACATAACAGACAAAAAATTATCCAAGATTTAATTTCAGGAATAAACATAATTTGATATTTTTAACTAAACTATAATAATTTTATTTTTAATCCAACAGATTAGTTGTGAAAGTTACTTCAAGTAGATAAATGGAAATAGGTGAATTATTTAATAATTCCTTATTTTAGAAACAGTTCTTTTAAAAATGTGAAATATTAATACCGGAAATACCTTCAGATACCTAAATATCTAAAATCTACAATAAATCCATATTTGAGGAACTTAAATGATGAATAATTGCCTTATAAAGTTTCAGAGAATATTCATTTTCCAAAAAAAGTACAAGTATTTGTCCAATGTCTTTCTTAATGCTTAGTAGCTGTATAAATGGAAATTTAAACTGCTTCATAATTAGCTATTATATCAAGAATAAGTATATTTTTGAAATTTTATTCTATTTTTTCACAAAACCAGAGCCTTTTTTTAAAAGCATATCAGAATATGTCAAAACCTATAAAATATTTAATATTTCTCTGTTAGATCCCTGGGCCAGAAACAAACTAGAGGACATAGGTGTCACTCTGGGAACAGTTTTGTTAGTTAGTGAAAAGAAAGGTGAAAATAGCTAATGCCAGTGTGGGTCAAGTTTAATTTTATGCAAGCAGAACTTAATTGGATCAACATAATGTGTTTCAAAAGTCATCTGTCAGGTAAATCCTTGCAATTAAACTTAAATGGAGATACTGAAACAGGCTTCTGGGAATAGTAATTAAAAATGTACAGTCATGTTTAGCTTCCAATTCACAAATATATTTTTTCATTAAATATAAATACTTTTGTATATCATCTAATTTGAAACAATTTTGAGAGTTTATAACATCTGAGAATCAAGGTTTTATATTAAACTTGATGAGCACATGTTACCGTTGCTGGGTTGTGTGTGTGTGTGTGTGTGTGTGTGTACGTACATACATGTATGTTTGTGTAAGTGCATGCATGTATATTTATCATAACTGTCATGCAATATAATATATTTATCTTTCTTTGGACAGATGAGGAGTCCATGGCTCAGAGAGTTAAAGTAATTTCCCCAAGGTCACGTAACTCGTAAGATCCAGGGTCAGAATTTAAATTCTTCTTTCCAGATGCAACATTACTGCTTTTTACATTGTCAAAAAACACAAAAGTAGAAAAGAAAATACAAAATGATGACTGAAATGGAATTTTGTAATCTTAAATGCAGCTTTTTTTTCTCCTAGTTTCCAAAACAGAAAAAAATGTCCATACCCATTTTTGTATCTTACAGAAAAATCTGAGAATAAAAAACTACTTCTCATTGGTGATGATATGTCTATAACATGATAATTCACTTATTTAAATAAAGTTTCCAGTTTTTTTTCTTAACTCTTATCTAAAACTCATTACTAAGTCTTCGCATAAGTTCCAGATCTTCTCTCTCTCAAATCTTTAACAGAGACAAAAACTTACCTATTACAGCACACTAGCTTATGTATTATTATTTCTCACGTGTTGGGTCATTTCACTGTATGTCACTTTTCACATTGTATGAACTCCCTTTATGGGGATTACATTAAAATAACACTACAATACACACACACACACATACACACACACATATATATTTATTTATATATTTAAATATATAAATGATTAATTCATTTGTAATATTCTGAAATTAAAAAATACTACCAAATAAAGCAATGGCATTACACTTTTATAGGTTTTAATATATACATTTAAGTTCTATGATACTTTTCCTTTTCTTATATTTGTCCAGGAAATTCTCTGTTATATACATATCTTAAAATCTCTGACCAAGAAACCACAAATAAGACATAAAAATAACAAATCGTCTTGTGCATACACCACATTAAAGGTAAATTCTATCAGGAGAAAATACTTTTAATTTATAAAACCCTCTAGCTCTCTGTGTGTAGCATTCTCAAATACCTACATCTTGAAATGACTGTAAAACAAAAATCTGAAAACTCAATATAGAACACTGGCAATTTACATAAGAGGCAAAATCACGTGCTTATGCAGTTTTAGGATAAGGATCAGGGTGATTTACTAGAGAGGCTGAAAAATCTGCTCTGATCCTCCACCACCCTTTAATTGAGAAGATTACACAGGAACTAGGACAATTTTGAGAATTTTTAGTATCCATGCCCTCCATGGAATTTTTTAAAAATCTACCATAACAAAACGTATTCCATTTCCTTTTTACAGTCTTCTATTTCCAAACTATTTCTAATAAGTAAGGAGGACTAGTAAATAAAACTGAGAAATGCAATTTTTGTAGCTTGTTAAAATCATGTGTTTTGCTTTGTTGGACTATAATTTATGACTAATGATTATGAATCATTTTTTCCTAAAGGGTTCTCTTCCATTGTCAGAACTGAGGACACAATATTAAGTAACATACTTTTAGAAAAATCATACTTAGAAGCTGGTAAAATCAAAATTGTGAAATGTAGAACTGAAAGACATCTCATAGATATCTATTCCATCATTTATTTTACAAATAAATGAATCAAGATGCAGGACCCGCTCAGTGTCTCACAATGAGAACATAGACTTTGTTACACCAAAGCCCTTATTATCTCTTCTTACATAACCTAACTGCTGAAATGTAAATTTTATAGTACAAATGGTTAGTGATGTTTTTTTTTATTGTGGCTTTATTTATGAAAATTAAGACTATGGAATGGAAATATTAATATCATCATTGAACAAACACATTACTTTAAATTTTTCTCAGGAACATGTGTATGACTATTTTTCAGGACTTCTGAAAAAGTAATATAGTCCCTCAGGAAGGTAAATTTACATAGCACACTAATAATATATGTAAATGACACATCAATTTAAGTAAATGAATTAAATAAGGTATGTGATTATGAAACACTATTTGAAACAAAATTGTTCTATAATTGTTAGAAATTATGAGTCAGAAGTAGTCTATAATTGTGTCCTTTTTTTTCTATTAAATTTTTAGCCTCTCCGAAAATCAGTGGCCTCAAATGTTGTGTGGAACTTAGATTACATGATACATGCCTGATGTGGTAGAAATTCAGCCTTTTGGCTTCACTAGAGAGATAACTTAAGAGGCTGAAGAATCAGTGTGGGATATTTCAATTCTACTTGTCATTTGAGGATTTATTAGCAGGCTTAGATTACTTCATTTTTCATTTCTCTGGTTTTCCCTATTATGGAAGGAAGAAATCAGGAATGACATCTTATTGTACTGTTCACATATATTATCAAGTAAAATCCAGAGAAAAAGTCATTCAAACCGAAAATGAGAAAAAAGTGAATTTTTGGAAGCTATAAACTAAGATAAAATACTGTTAGTTTTGAGAAAATCGAATTGGATTGAATCAATAAATTTCTTCCATGGTTCCTTGGACATATTTTGAATAGGTAGAATCATCTATAATCAACATAGTCCATATGATGCTATCAATACAAAGTGAGCAATGCAGGTAACATATTTTTATTAATGGAGAATCAATGCATGTTATATTGTCCCAGGCCATTAACAGAGTAATAAATGTCATAATTCCCACTCTGCAAAGTATTTTGGACTTATTTATAAACTCCTCAAACATATCAATATAATGTTTTACATCGTGATATGTGCAAAATTAAAATTTTAACATTAAAATATCACACAAAAGTTTATTTATTTTTGTACTTGTGTATTGTAGATGACTCTAGGAAACAAAGAACTCAGAACTTTCTCTCTCTTTTTTTTTTTTTAGAGAAACGTTTTGTTTAATGGTAAGGCTTAGCATACCCTAGCACCGGAAATATGGCAAAGTCACAGCAGCAGGGACAGATAGGTGACCTACATGGAACCTCACATGGTGAAGAGGATGAGGAAGGCAGCCATCAAACATAACATCTCCACAGCATCAGACAATGCAAAGCCCAGAATAGCATAGGAGAAGAGCTGCTCCTTGAGAGATGGGTTTCTGGAATACCCAAAGATCAAGTTGCCAAACACAGTTCCAATGCCAACCTCTGAACCAGCCACACCAACTGTGTCTGCCGCCGCACCAATAAACCTGGCTGCTATGTCAATGTTGTGGGAGACAACATTTGTCTGGAACTCCCGTCTGGTCACTCGGAGTAGGGAGCTACTGTAGGAAGGCTGTTTAGATGAATTTTCTGGCTCATTCAGGAACAAGACAGACACAAGCCTTATTAGACCTCTGGTACAATACCAGATAAGAGGTGGCAAAATGAATAGTGTCTGGTGTCTGCATTTTTTAAGTCTGTACTCCTTCTGCCCTGCAACCCCTGCTCGGCCCACAGTGCCCGCCCTGCTCTAGGTGACTCTTGATAACTTTCAGTGAGAGTAGGGTATATTCACTCAGGGTTAATTCCAAATTTAATAGGCATTAATAGCACTCTTTAAGAGTAAGTGCAATTTTTAAATGAAAATCTGAAATCAATAATTTTGACAATATCCAAAACATCAGTGCAGTCTCCTGGGTAAAATTTCTGAAAGATAGAACTGAAATGAGATGGCAACTTACTTAACTGAAACTTGATTATTGTGTTGTTGCTTCTCTCTGAAGAAAAGATTGATAAGTGAATGAGGCAGTGAATGAAGCACAGCAAAATGAAGCTATAAAGCCCCAAGTTACCAATCTATTTTTGACACTATTAAATAAAGAGATTTCCTGGCTCATGTGCTCAGTAATGATGGTCTCTGAAATGGTAATATTCCATCTGTAGAGAAAAATGTGTCAGGATATTATAACTTGACAGTACTGACTGATTGGCTCTTAAGATGGATGAGAAATTGAACTGAACAATTTTAACCTCTGAAACACCTCTGTATGTACCTACTATTATGATCATTACTGTACAGTTGAAAAAAATGAAACACTGGCCAGGGAAGTAACCCACCCAGGGTGACATAGGTAGGAAGTGTCAGAGTCGGGATTTGAATTCACTGTGACTGGCTGCAAGTCCATGACCGTTAGCCATCGTATGTATTGTCTCTATAATTGCTTCTCATGCTTTGGAATCATGCCATTTTCCTCTCATTTTAAATTAATGGTTGCCTAGCACTTTTCTGACTCCATTTTGACTTCTGATGAATGGGTACCAACAGATCTATAATATATCTAAAATTCTAATTTAAATGTTCTGATGTCTATAATATTTGCATTTATTTAATTTATAATTTAGATATAAGGTAGTTAATATTATTATTTATTTGACACACCAGTACATAAAAATAGGGACCTCAAATTTTCTGGATATCTTGAAAATGAACCAAACAAAAAATCTTTGCATGTAATAAACATAAAATGAAATGAAAATAAGAATATTTCAATTGGCCATTGGCACCCCATCAACTTCTTGAACTAAATATTGATTATATTAATTAAATATTTTTCAAATCTTCAATAGAGGGATCACGTATTTTAAATGTTAAATATCCAGTTTTTATAAACTGATTGGCATCTTTTAGGTGCAAAGTATATATTTATGAATGTTAAAAAAAGAAAAATATCTGCTTCAGCTAATTAGTTACTGAGGAAAGACCTGATATTTACTTGACCCTGATTTACGTTTCTGTATTTACTTCTGAACCATAATTAAGATGGCAACTACTTTATGGAAATTTTTTCTTTTTTTTTTTTTTGACGGAGTCTCACTGTGTTGCCCGGGCTAGAGTGCCATGGCGTCATCCTAGCTCACAGCAACGTCAGACTCCTGGGCCCAAGCAATCCTTCTGCCTCAGCCTCCTGAGTAGCTGGGACTACAGACACGCACCACCATGCCCGGATAATTTTTTCTATATATTTTTAGTTGTCCGAATAATTTCTTTCTATTTTTAGTAGAGACAGGTCTCGCTCTTGCTCAGGCTGATCTCGAACTCCTGAGCTCAAACAATCCCCTCGCCTCGGCCTCTCAGAGTGCTAGGATTACAGACGTGAGCCACCGCACCCGGCCAACTTTATGGAAATTTTTTAAAATTTTTTTCTCACTTTCATAATGGTGAGCAACTTCTTAAAGGATAATTTTGATACTTGACCCTCCATTTCACTAAGTACATCACAAAGAGAATATAATGTGTACATGTTCTTGCAAAAATATTGTGGTTTTCTTATATTTCAATAGTTTTTGACATCTGATATAGTGAAGTCAGAATAAAGAAAAGAAATATTTCATAACCTGTGAGAAGATGAAAGAAAATTCTGAAGCTCTCTTAGCTTGAGAACTGAGAAAAATATTAAGGAGTATAATTGTGGCAACACGGAAATATAACAAAATTGAAGGACTGAAAGATGAATTTAAATGAAGGATAGATCATATTTAATGATTTAGAAGAGGCAGACTCAAAAGAAAGAGAAACAGAGTATTAAAACAGGAATGAAAGGGTCCAAAAAAGGAAATTTTACTATCTTGAAGATCTTTCTGAAAGGAAGCATGCAGATGGTATCTCAGTAAGGTTGAAGATCAGAGCCGTTAGGAGCTCATGTGATTAACTGACCATGGTAAACAGCATGGTATAACGATTTTCTTAAATTCATTCTCTTGTGGAAACTGTAATGTTTGGAAACTTCATTAAATCCCTGAATGCAAAACAATTTTACTTATGTCTCTGAATGTGTATGTGTATAGTATGTGTGTGTCTATCTTATAGTAAGATCATTTATGATCAGTGGTACCACCCTTCCCTTCCACTAGGTTGCATTATTTTGTAGTACTATTATGAGAAGGAAGCTGAAATTTTTGCCAAAGGAGGATTAATTGGTTACATTTCATTTTTCATTTAGTGATTAGGCTTATGTTCACATCCCTCTTAGCTGAAAAGCGTAGGGAGGTGGAGTCAGATTCAGATACGAAAACCATCCGGAATTAACTCCAAGATCTTATTACCAAACTATGGAGACTGAAAAATTTTAAAAATAATCCTAAATTTTGTTGAGTCCAAGAAGACAATTTAAAAGACAATGTTAGTAATTTTTATAAATTTAGTCCCTGTAATTCATTTTTCTCCTTTCTTGATACTTAAATTAGTAAATAATTCTATAGCAATTTCATAATTTATATAATTAGATAATAATACTTAGTTTCTTTTTTGGACTATAATTTCATTAACTGATATTTCTAATTCTAGACAAAATATTTCCCTATAAAAAGGAAAAATGTCTATTTGTTTTTTTCTTTAACTGGCAAGAAAATATATGGTATCATATTAGAAATGAGCAAAAATTTTTTGATATATTTATTTAAATTTTAATAGTTTTCAAAACCTATCAGGCTACATCATAAAGAGAAACAAGGTATCATAAAATTAATAGGAAAAGACAGTGAACTGGCCTATTTATTATTCTATTTTTATTTTGCCTTAAGCATTTAATCTGAAAGTAATATTCAGGTCCACTCTAGGTTAAAAATAAAATGTTTGTACATTATTTTAAAAAGATAAGACATTTACCTCTCCATTCTTTATCATTTAGTACTGTTTTAATAAACTAGTTTGAGATGTTTGGCAAGCTAACAAGCAAGATGAAGATAAATCATATGATTATAAGATGCATTAGTTATTTAAATCTCTTTTTATGACATTTATTTTTGGAATATTTTTGCAATAATATTTTTAATGAAATTCAGAAGCAAAGAAAAAAATTTTTGGATTGTTTATATAGTTTTTGAATCTTTCTCCATATGTCAAAATTATTAACTGTGGTTGCATTTACTTGGTTTTCTTGAAATAGTTCCATCAGTACAATCAGGTACAGCATTTTCTAGAAAAGATATTAGCCATTTCATCATCTCAATAATTACAAAATCTCTAGTTCATATTTTGGTTTCTAGAATGGTGGCCTCCACCTTAGTTTGATCTTGAATGAAATGAATTTTTGTTCTAATTCACATGACATATTGTGCTTATTTATAATAGGGATATGACAAATTATTTTCATGGAAGAGAATAGCAGTTCTCAAGAATGCCAGTGTAGTTGGCCATCCCCGACTAGATGACATCCAATTGTACACAACGAATCACAATTATAGACAGACATAAACCCAAAGTTAATGTGAACCACAACTTCTGTAGACAGTTTAATTGAAGAGACAACTGAGAGTTTGTTTTTTTCAATTTGAATATGTTCTCTTAAACCACTGAACGACTGAATATAATTACTCATTTAAAAAACATATTTAATATTAAGGCACATATTTGCTTTTTATGTGTTTTATGTTTCAAGATATAAAATTCATATTCAAAATAAATATAATTTAGGAATGGAATATGATATAAAATTTTTGTTGCTGAAAGAGCATTATTTGTAAGAGACGGAACACAGGCTATAGGAGAATGGGAAATGTATTACACTTATCTAGTGAGAACAAAAAGATTTAAAGGAAAATTTTTTTGGAGAAATTGTTACAGATAAACAAAACAGAAAGAGGTAAAGTGTTGGGGGAGGGAAAGCAAGAGAGGAGAGTGAGACTGAAAAAGGAGAAAATAGGCAGAATTTTGTGGTACTTTGAATTGTTTGAAACACACAAATATGGGTTGCTAAGGCCCTAGCGTTATTTCTGTCAGATAGAATTAGAGGCTGGGCCAAGGGTGCCATATTCAACTTCGTATTGTTTGGCAATAGAAACCCCACTTGTTGATAACAAAATTACAATGTAAAAACTGCATGCACAAAAAGAAAACTGTAATTCGAGCAATAGCTACATAAGACCTAGTTGCACCATAGTAGAAGATATGCAAAAAATTTTGAGTAGAGTTTTTTCACATAAAATTACTCCATCCTATAGTGGAGGAATACGACTTATGTTCTTAAATGTGTTGACTAGAACCTGTGGGCCAAGGGGGGCCTTCCAAGTTTAGCTGTTCCCATGTTCCTCCTGCACGATCAAGGCTTTAATTGGTGTAATGCTAAACAATCCATCGCGTAAGTGTATGACCAAGTTTTCTCACTTAGCCCTCTCATGCATCACATTTCATAAGCAAAAACTCAGTGTCTCAGTATGTTTGTGCTGCTACAATAAAATATGCAAGACAGGGTAATTCATAAATAATAAAAATTTATTTCTTATAGTTCTTGAGGCTGGAAAGTCCAAGATGGAGGCACTGGCAGGTTCAGTGCAGGGTGAGAGCCCAGTCTCTACTTCCAAGGTGGTATCTCTTGCAGTGTCCTCACATGGCAGAAGGAACGGGAGGGAAAACAGGTAGAAGGTATGATCAGCTCCCTCAGCCCTCTTTTACAAAGGCATTCATGAGGGTGAAGCCCTTTGCAAGGCCATACCTCTTGATACTATCAAACTGGTGATTAAATTTCAAATATGAATTTTGGGAGACACATTCGAACCACAGCCCTCAGATTTCAGAAATGCACACTTGGAAACACGTGTATGCTCCCTTTCCCAATATTGTGTATGAGGCTCAGAGTAATCTAGATAGCCTTTCACTCAGAAGTTCCTCCTGCTCTTATCTTTACTTTGAAGCATCGAAATAGGAAGTCAATAGCTCAGGACAGTGCACAGTCAGGTGATAATCCAGGATCTGTGTGGCTAGAAAACCAATCTATGCTGATGTGGATATATTATAGATGTACTCTGTCAGAGCCCAGCATGATTTCCTGTGATGTAGTTTCATTAGATTCTGTACCTGAATCCAAGTATTCTTAATTTACTGCAGGGTCTTTTACAAAGAATAGAATCATTTTTCCCTCAAGGAAACATAGAGAAGTATGCAGTTAGTGTAGGAGAAAACATTTTATCAGAAAAAAATAAGTTTCAAAAGTGTGGGTATCATAAAAACAGCTTCTTACCCAACAGATAACCGTCATGATGTCAAGGAAGATAAGGCTGAGAAAATAGGGACAAAAGTGACATTTGTAAGATATGACTATGGTACAGCTAGGGACTGAGAGATAGAATAAAGCCATTTTTAAAAACTTGTATGTCTTGCATCTGGAATAGGCAAGAGAAAATAGGAGGCTCTTAACAACTACTTGTATTGAAGAAAATTATGGAGAAAGAAAACATTCTTTTTTCTTCCTCTATCCTTGCTTAATTATGTAGTTTACTAAATTATGTAGGGAACTCTTTATTTACTATGGTTTAATTTGTATAATTTTTCTAATTATTGCATAATTAGAAGTCAACTGAACTCATCACTCTCTGCTGATTTTATTTCTTAACAATATTTTTTAATAGTCACTGGCTTTTGTGACTCAACCCTCTTTCCATACAAAACATTGTCCTCCTGAAAACTACTTTTCTGTCAATATTTATCTTGCTTTAAGAGTATTGATATTAAGACTAATGATAAATTATATTACAAGATACAAACATGCCTTGTAGAGATGAAATTTTATATATTCAAAAGTTATTTTTTATTTAATAAACATTATAAAGTGCACATATATTAAATGTACAGTTCAAATGATTTTGCATAACTATAGCACTTGTTTGTGACTAATTTTATTCACTCTGTACTTGACTTCTACTACTTCCTAACCTCAATATTAACTGCTATCCTATTTTTGAATATTTTATAAAGGTAGTAATTCTAACATGTTCATGTGTCTGAAGTTAAAACAATACTATGTTGTGAGCTATATCTTTTTTTTATATTCTAGAACAAAATTTAATTGTAGAAATAAAGCTCAGTTATTATTTTATTCTATTCTACAGTTGATAGGAATTTGAGTTGTTTCCAGTTTGAAGATTTATTAATATTATTATGCAAATTACTGCACATGTCTTGTACTGCATATATTTATGTATTTCTCTTAGATATGTCTCTGGGAGTGATTTTTGTGGGCCATAGGTTATATATATATGTTTGCTTTTAGTAGCTACTGCCAAATGAGTTTCCAAAATGCTTTTAACAATTATATTATCAGAATCTTTACACTAGTAATCCAGCTATTCCATATATTTTCCAACTCATTTCCCAAGGTTGTGTTTTTTTAGCCTTTGTGATGGGTTTTTATTGATAATAAATTTTGAAGCTTGAAAAAAATATATGAAGAATAAAAACAGTCCCTGCATTCTAGAACAGATACTGAAATTTGTCTTCAAGGCAGATATTTTTCCCCTACTGGATGCCATTTGTTGGGCCACTAAACATGAAAAGCATTTCTTATGAAATTCCTGAATAAGGAGAATTGAGAAAATTTTAGTGCTTCAGAATGAGTTATTTTTAAGTAGGCTATTTTGTAATGCGATTTGATAAAAAAAAAAAAGGCAGGAATGCACTCTCAAAAATAGGAGAATCCCTTCAAATTAAAAAAAATCTATATTTCTCATCAAATACATGTGTGTGTATTTCCTTAGTGGCTGTTCTAGGACTTCCCATGTATATCTTATCAAAATCTACTTTAGTTTTACGTTAATTGAATTCCAGTTAGTTATGGAAACATTAATTTTATATAGCTGTATGCACCCCCTTTGGATATTGATATCATTTTACATATTACATATATATTATTAATCCAACAATGCATTATTTTAATTCAAACTTTTGTTTGAATTATGTTTTACTAAACACAAGTTTCTTTTCATTTACAAAAGAGAGTAATATATGTTTATAGTGTTTATATGATTAATCTTATTTACCATTTTAGTTTCTTTTATTTATTCCTATAATTTCGAGTTACTGTTTGATGTTATTTACTTATACCTTTGCTTTCACTCACATTCTTTTTTATTATATTGGTCCAACAATAAAATTACATACATATGGTTTTTTACAACTGATTTTACACAAGTTAAGATAAAAATATGCAGTTATACTGTCTTTTATAATTGCATAATTACCTTTGCCAATTCTCTTTGTTGCTGTATGTGTGTGAATTTGAATTTCTGGGATTAATTGCCTTTGACTTGAAGAACTTTATTATTTCATGAAAGACTGGTCTGCCGGCAACACGTTCTCTGAAGTTTTTATTTAACTAGGAATGTCTTTCATTTTGCTTTCATTTTTGAAAGATACTTGGATGGACGTAGAATACTTGGTTGGAGTGTATTTTTCTTTCAGCTCTTTGAATATGACATCTTATTGCTTTTTCTCATCCATTACTTTTCATGAAAAGTCTACTGTTACTCTTACTGCAGTTTACTTGTAAGTAATGAGTCATTTTTTCCTTGCTACTTTCAAGTTTTCTCATTATTATGGCTTTCAGTATTTTTACTATGATGTACCCATGTACGAAACTCTTCTCTCTTAACAAAAATTGCAATTTGTTAAGCTTCTTGGAAATGTAGATTAATGTTTTCTCATCAAATTTAGAAATTCTCAGCCATCATTTCTTCAGATATTTGTTTTCTACTTCACTATCGCTCTTCTCTCTTTTGAGTACTCTTCTAACATGTATGATAGTATCCTTAAGGTTGTCCCATATACTCTTTTGTTTTTCTGAATTCTTTTTTCTCTCTGTAGTCCTGATTAAAAAGTCTGCATCAGTTTTTCTTCAAGCTTACTCATTTTTCTGTCAGTCATATCTTACTATTAAACTCAACTAGTGAATATTTTTTTCAGCTATTTATTGTATTTTTCAAATACGGAATTTCCATTTGGTTCTTTATTAAAAATAATTATGTATTTATTCATATCCTATATTTGGCGATATGAGACACTGTCATCATATCTTTTTAAACATATTTATAATAGCTATTTTAAGTATTTCTATTGAAGATAACATCTCATCAATTTCACAGTCAATTTCCGTTATTGCTTCCCCACCACCCACACAATGTATGAGTCAGACTTTCCTATTTATTTGCTTGATTCATACTTTATTTTTTTTGTTGGATACTGTACATGTTGGATAATACAGTAACTCTGAATCCTGATCCCTCCTACTCTGAGATTAATTAGTTATTTGCATTTTTATTTGTTTACTGACAGATTGTATTATATTGGTAAAGTCCATTTCCTACAGTGTGAAACCTGATGTTCCTCATCTGAGACAGAAGCCTTGGATACACATACAATCACCCTGGGATGACAATGTTTGTAGCATGGACTCTTTTACTACCTCTTAATCTGACCACATTTATCTGGCAAGCTAAGCTAATAAATTGCTGATGACTCTATTGTTTTAAACAATACCAGGGACATAAATTCCTCCACAGACCTACTCAATTAATTCCTGGTTCTTTGTATAATAGAAATACCTTTTTAAGATTAGTATTTTATATTTGTTCTGACCTTAGGGGGGCTCTCTTTAGATGCCTTGTCCCTTGATTTTTCCTGAAAAATTAGCTGGCCTGTGGTTAATTTCTATCTTTAAGGATACTTCCAGTCTCTTAATTACTTTTCAGTTACAACCTCTACTACCTTTGAGAGCACTGTTAAGGTGAAGCTTCCTCACTCTGTTGCAAATGAAGTCAGTTCCTTTGTAAAGAGTTTTGGATTTTGTGGTATTCAAGACTTCAGTGGAGGAAGTAACTGCAGAAGTGGTGGAAATAGCAAGAAAGCTAGAATTACAAACTGAAGCCTGAATATGTGACTGAATTGCTGTAATCTCATGATAAAATTTGAACTGATGAGAAGTTGTTTCTTAAGGATATGCGAAGAAAGTAGTTTCTTGAGATGGAATTTACTCCTAGTGAAAATGCAGTAAACATTGTTGAAAATACAACAAAAGACTTAGATTATTAAATAAACTTAAAGTTAGTTAATAAAGAAATGGCAGTATTTAAAAGCATTGATGCCAATTTTGAAAAAAGTTCTACTCTGGGTAAAATCCTATCAAATGGCATTACATACCATAGAGAAATATTCTGTGAAATGAAGAGTCAATGTAACAAACTTCACTCTTACCTTATTTTAAGAAATTGACACAGTCAACCCAAAGTTCAACAATCACCACTGGCAAGACCTCCATGAGCAATGAGATTAACATTTGTAAGCAACAAACTATTTTTAATTAATCTATGTACATTTATTAGATATAATAGTATTGAACACTTATTAGACTACCATATAATGTAAACATAACTTTTATATACACTAGGAAAGCAAAAAAATTGTATGACTGGTATTTATTGTACTATTTGCTTTATTGCAGTGGTCTGGAAGAGAACCTGCAATATTTCCGAAGTATGCCTATTATTTTGCCATTTGTTTTCTTCCTCTTTTATTTCAAGAAGGTAACATAATAAGAAAATCAAACTAAAATAGTCCTTTTTTGATGTATGCTTATATTCTACCCCATAAAAGATCTACAAAAGCAACAAACAGATGAATCTAAAACACTATATATTTTACCTAAAGAAGATAATTACTTATTCAATGTGTGAATAAGAATTCTAAGGCGTAGTTTATTTCTAACAATGACTATGTTCGCTAAGCATTCTGAGAGAGAAAGCAAATTACGGGAAAATCAGTACAAATTATAGTGTTTTTATTATCGGTATGGAAGACATAATTGCTATATAAAAGAACAAAATTTGAGGAGAAATTCAAATAAGAGATTTTCTCCAAATTAGATCAATGGATGAGATTGCTCTATGCCCAACAACAGGCTTATCTTCACAACTTTTTCATGGTATTCACATGACTGTTAGTTTGAGATTCTCGTGATTCTGTATAAAATTCTGTTACCCATCCTCATGCTATTTTGTAGAAGAAAGTACATTATTTGCTTACTCTATTTTGACTAACAAAAATGTAAATCACCCGAGTTCTTTGCATAATTGCTGAGCATGAAGCAATTGACTTTGAATTTGGGAGAAAATATGCTGCCTGTTTGACAAAACTGCTGATTAGTTTATAAAGAAGTTTTATTTTTTTTCCTTAGTGCCTACTACATAAATCCTTATAAATAATTATTATTTAGGAAATAAAATAATATAAGTTAATGAGTTATTTTTCATTTTTTATTTTTATAATAAAGATCTTCATTGAATATGTAGTAATTTATTAAAGAAAAATAGGAGAAAAAAGGCCACTGGTGCTTTCTGATTGCAAAGATAACTAATTAAATTATTTTGTAGATTAATATCCAATGCAATTATTGATATGTTTGGATGTAGGTCTAATATTATTTGACTTCTATTCATTCACTTTAATTTTTGTTCTTCTGTTTCACTTTACTTGTCTTTATTGAATTATTTGAATTTCTTAGAATTCAATTTTAATATATTTGGTTTTTAGCTATGTAAACTTACATATTTTTGTGATACTCCAGGGATTTTGATATGCATTTATAACTTTTTACAGTCTACTTAAAATTAATGTTGTACTACTTCACATAAAACATAGACTATTTTGTCATATTTATCTATTTCTATTCTCCATAGTTTTAAAATTGTATTAGACATAAGCCTATTACTGATTGTATGTTTTTCAAAAATCTGCTCTTTTTTTACAAATTATCTTTATCTTTTTTCCAATAAGACATTTTGATAAAGAAAGTTTCTTAATTTTAATGTTAGAGATTTTTAATAGTTTCATATTTAGTGTATTTGTGTCCTATTTAACAATCATTCTTAATATAAATGTAATAGTCATATGCTCATATATTATTGTTAGGTAGATACCAAGGGATTCTCTGTCTCCTAGGGAAGAAGATGAGTGTCTTCCCTTGGTGCAATTGCCCCACCTGGGAAGAAGGACAAGGAGGAGCTCCAGGCTCCCATCATGGTCCTGCCCTACCTTAATCCTGTCCAGAGCAACTGCCATACCTGTGGGAAGAGGGAACATCCTATGAATCTACCAATCAGAACTTAGCGTGCCATCTGCAAAAGAATGCAGAGGACTCTCTAGTCCACAAGCCAAGCTGCATAGGTACGACAGAGTCTGGAAAGTCACCTAGAACAACCCAAATGTGTAGTAAGACTCAGGTCAATCCCAACTGTCCAATCAAAGTGGTGCCATGGTGACCTCTGAACCATGAGGGAGATTTCAATTCAGGCACTATAAAACTAGACGCAGACCATAAATAACCCTTTTCTGCTCCTTCCCCTCTTTTCTGATAGGACAAGGGGTCTGGTCTTCAACTGTGGAGTATATATCTTGCTCTGTAAACCTATTTCTTGCTCTTGCTCTATAATTCTATCCCTCCCCCCCAATAAATTTCACCTCATGCTTGCCTTATTTTGGTGTGTCTGGTTATTCTTGAGCCATGAGTGCACCAAGAACCGAGAACATAGAACGAGATTAAATCTGACATTATCACCCACACACTTTATTTCTATTTTTCTTTCACGTATATATCTACAGTCCTGCTTATGGTCCTTGACTGTGTGGTGAACAAAAGGTCATTTTTTCATGTTTTTCATATGGATATCCAATCCTTTATTGGAAAGAAGGATATTAACTCTATTCTGCAAGACTGACTTGTTTTGAATAACATACTTGATTCTGCTTTAGGACTTTAGTCTTTTTCACTGACCTATTCCTTTATCCATGCTTCAATACCAATTCTCTGAACTGTTTTTTTTTTTTTTTGAGACAGAGTCTCACTGTGTTACCTGGGCTAGAGGGCTGTGGCCTCAGCCTAGCTCACAGAAACCTCACACTCCTGGGCTCAAGCAATCCTTCTGCCTCAGCCTCCCCAGTAGCTGGGACTACAGGCATGAGCCACCATGCCCAGCTAACTTTTTCTATATATTTTTAGTTGTCGGATTAATTTCTTTCTATTTTTAATAGAGACAGGGTCTCGCTCTTGCTCAGGCTGGTTTCGAACTCCTGAGCTCAAACAATCCGCCCGCCTTGGCCTCCCAGAGTGCTAGGATTACAGGCGTGAGCCACTGCGCCCAGCATTCTCTGAACTTCTTTAACATATGCCTTAAAATCCAGTACAGTATATTCAACCACTGTGTACATTTTATTGCCTTGGCTATATTTGACACTTTGTATTTCCATATTTGTTTTAGAACCAACTTGTATATTAAAAAAAAATCTCCTTCTGGGATTTTAATTAGGGTTGCATCATAGTTATATAAAAATATGGTAATAATTTCACCTTTACAATATTGATGTTCTAATCAATAAATAGGGTGTATGACTGTATTTCATTAAGTATTTAGTAAATACTCTCAATAACTGTATTTTACTGTGTGGAGATCTTACCCAGGTTTCATTAGATTTATTTTTAGGCATGTGTTGATTATGATGCTACTCTAAATATTATAGTTTTAAACTGTGTTTTTGGATTGTTTATAGTTGCTTTATAAAAATAAAATTGAATTTACAAAATAACGTTAAATCCATTTCATCTGCTGTTTTTAAAAATTCTAACAGCTTAATTGTAATCTTACTAAGTTTACTCACTCTAATTAACAGTGTACAATTACAGATCTCTATCAATTCCACTGCCTCACATCTGATGTATTTGTCTTCATCTCTGTGCCATCATTCCAGCTGAAACCACCTACGTCTTGTCTCATTTGCTGCAATAGCCTCTCTATTGATATTCTATATTCTCTCAGAATTCCTCTAATGTCTCTGAGACATTGCAAACAGGTTTTTTATTTTTCAAATTCGAATCTGAACATCTTATTTTCTTCATTAAAATCTTTGATGACATCTTACTACATTTTCAGCTGAATGTTTTCTTTCTGGAAACCATATCATACCAGTAAGTTTACTTGAATTTGAAGTAATCAACAAATCTTTTCATGTATTATGTCATGGGTTATGATTATATTTTCAAAATATTTGTTGTTTATCTAAAATTAAAATGTAATAGGCATCTTTCCACCCTTAATATAGCAATCTAATGCTGAAGTTATTGTATGAAGTCCAGCAAGAAATAAAATGGACTCATGCACATAGAAGCAATTATCGACGCAGAAATGGACTTGTGACCTAAGATGGAACTAAATTTGCACTGGACATTTTCCTAGGTCTGTGTATATCTATCTATTTTTGTATTTTTCCATGATTCCGTCTGTAGGATAGTGTAAGTTTTACTTGCCTGTGAACATCTTTGTGTTGTGAAAGAAAATAAAACAAAGTTGATCTGAGAAATGGAAACAGAGAGGAAAGTGAAAGAGAGAGAGATTACTGATTGCTTCTGTTAGTCCCTCAATTCAGTTGAAAAAATAAATAAAGGGCAACCAAATGAAGGCAAGTAAATGCTATTTATTCTGAACTTAGTATAGCAGGGGAGTCAGCACCTTCACTGGCATTTTGGCAGAGATGCAAGGTAGGCAGAAGAGTGGAAGAAAAGTGAAGGCTTCAGGTGTGCCCAAATTTGAGGCTGTTGGTATGGGAAAATGTAGGCAGGCTAACTAAAACAGAGCACTTTATTGGTTAGGTTATTAATTAAAGGTGCATATTTGGCTTTCTCTGGTTGGTCCTAAATTGGAAGTAGGTACAAAAATTAGGGAAGCTTCTAGTGATTCATTGAGTCCTAGCTATTTGGTACTGATTGTGACAGGGTTTATTTGGTTTCCTGGATTGTCAGTAGCAATAACAATCTATCTTTCAGCATATCTGATTTAGAGCAGGCTGGTATCCTGGGCTGGTGACTTCAGATAAAGGGTTGGTTTCCTGGGCCGGTTGCTTCAGGCTGTGGGTCAGAGTTCTATTTTCATATATGGCCTGGTTATTGTCCATTTGTACATTCAGTCTCTCATAATCACATATAAATCATACAATTGTAGTAATGTGATTTGATAAATTCTCCCTATAGTTAAACTAGTTTGAGGAGTGTTTAAGTCAGTTGCCTGAAGAACTCTGACTGATGTGAAACCTTTCTGCCCATTGTTTTTAGCATAAAGAGACAAATTATCAACATGGCCTGTGGTTCCTTGAATAATTAACCTCTGTCTCTCCCATCTATTCCAGCATCACTTTATTGGCAATTTACAGGCATTCAACTAACATACTGACTTTCTTTCAATTCCTGTAATAAATGGGGTATTTTCCTCAGGTATTTTGTTCCTCAACTTTTTTTTTTGAGGTATGTTTTACACACACCCTCTTCTCTTTCCTAATTCATCAGTATCATTTTTAAGTTAACTCTTTTACTTTCTTGAGTATTCAAGTAAATCAACTCTTCTTCAGGGAATTTTCACTGACCTTTAAGACAACTTCAGATCCCTATTGTACACTGTTTCATAAACCTGAACGTTTCTGATAAATATCACACCATGCTTGTAATCAATACATAAACTATTTATTGTTAAATATCTATCCATCATCCCGGGGATGAGGCACCTTGACATTTTGCTACCTGTTACGGATAACTTGTCCAAAACTGGTGAGTAATACATATTCAATGAATAAATGAATGGGAGTTTGTCCATACATTTTCTTGAAATATATTGATTAAATTGTATGTCTCAAAATGCTTCACTATTTACTAGACTTCTGAACCTATAATTATCAGACTATCAGATGTAAAATATGCATTTTCCTAATGTAATAACTTAATAAGCTGATGATGTGAAAGACTTTGTCAGAAATATGAAAGAACATTTAACACAGACTGAAGTAGTTTCTAACTTTAACCTCTCTATAATGTGTACATGATGTTAGTCTATAAGTCTTCCACAGCTGCTTTTCTATGTATACCAGTATAACAACAACTCATAGTCTTTTTCCCCATATATATGTTCAATTTTAAATACAAATATCTCTTCAGATTATCAAATATATCTGGAATTGCCAGGTAATTTTCTATTATATTTCTGTACTACTTAGTTTCATATCTTCTTTTACATCATTTTTCTTTATTAAGTTATAGATATTTCTTTAGATTGCCATAAAAATTCAATAATTCAACACTTTTTGATATTACATTGCAGGGTGAAAATGGACAGAGAGAAAAAAGTTATAAAAAGAGAAAGAAAGAAACAGAAATGAAAGAAGAAAGAAAAGAAGAATAAAAGAAAGAGGTAGAAGAAGAGATCAGTCTAGTGTTTCCTAACAAATTATTTTCAATTATAACTTAAATGGGGCCAGGGAATGTATTCAATTATGCATCTGGAGAAAAATAATATAGATTCTGTTTATGTAATTTCTTGTCTGTTATTTAGTTCCATGGTATGAGACTTATATTGCTCTCTTATGCACTATAATTATTTATAATTCATAAACAATAGTTTTCATTAATATAAGTTTGAAGAAATTGGGGCTAAAGTGAGAAAAAGAACATCTTACACTTTTTGCTGTTTTATAGAATGGTGAAAATCTATCTCTTTGATTTAGAACATGTAGTGATCTTGACTCATAAGAAGTGATGTAATGTCAAGTGGCAAAACACAGTTCTTGCTTATTGAATGTCCTAGTTGTTATCCTTAGTCATGGTTAAAGTAGTTTATAAGCTAAGTGAAACAGAAACCAATTAATAGCAACAAATTTGGTTTATATGAAGCTATAGACTTATCTTGACAAATTCCCTGTGATGAGCAAAAAAAGTACTTGACATTTTGCCACAGAAAAGTTAATTGCTCTTCAGTTCCAATTAGAATAACACACAATTTGAATTGAATTGCTTAATGTGTTGTTCTAAAAAATAAAAGAAGAAGAAATGTGACCTAAAGTTACCATGATTTAGTAGTCCATTGCCACAATCCACAGAGAGTGTAATAAAACTAGAAATTTCATTCCTGATGATGACTAGAGATGTCATTTGGGGTAAGTTATTAATTTCTTTTGATGCCAAAGTTCAAGAAGCACCATGTGCTCTAATGTTGACTAATATTAGCTTTGGGGAAAGTATCCTAATTAAAGGCTTATGATAGTGAGTCTTAACATTTAGCAATAATAATAGTGAAAATTCTAAGAAAAAAGAGAAAAAAATATGCAAAATAAAATAAAATGTAAAATGAAAACACATTGGTCTATTAATTAATGATTTTTATCTTAGCTTAACTACTTACAAGATATATTGAACAGAAGTCATACAAAATTTATCAGCAAAGGCTATAGGAGATCAGAAAGAAAGTCAGTGTAGGCTAACAGATCATGGAAAAAGGAGGACTTGAACCAAACATTAAACGATGAAAGGAAACAAAAATACAGCACAACTTTGTGAATGAAAATGACAAATGGAAGAAAATATTAACACGTTGAACTTGAGTGACAATTATAAAAATTAATTACATAAAGAAAGCTTTATGATTTTTTTTTTTTTTTTGAGACAGAGTCTTACTCTGTTGCCTGGGCTAGAGTGTCGTGGTGTCAGCTTAGGCTCACAGCAACCTCAGACTCCTGGGCTCAAGCGATCCTACTGCCTCAGCCTCCCAAGTAGCTGGGACCACAGGCATGCGCCACCATGCCTGGCTAATTTTTCTATATATTTTTAGTTGTCCAGCTAATTTCTTTCTATTTTTTTAGTATAGATGGGTCTTGCTCTTGCTCAGGCTGGTCTCGAACTCCTGAGCTCAAACTATCCGCCTGTCTCGGCCTCCCAGAGTGTTAAGATTACAAGTGTGAGCCACCGCGCCCAGCCAACTTTATGATTTTTATAGCAACATTTATGTTCACAAAAAAGGAACTGGTAACATTTTACTGAAACTAACGTTGGTGGTTTTGTTTTTAGTTTTAAATATATATTTATAAATTTGTTTTCACATTCTCTCTTCTCCCCCTATAAATTGTTCAAAACCAACGTTACGTATAACAACTGGTTGGATATGAGGATGAGGTAAAGATTTGACGAAAAGGGACCACAGGTGGAGCTCCTAGACATCAACTGTGCAAAGAGATAGTACAGTTAGCCCTAGGCATCTGACAGACCCAGCTACTCAGGACCTGATGGGGCGAAAGCGAAAGAAAGAGGGAAGAAGACCCTATCTCCCCAGCTCGCTCCCGAAAGGCAGTGGCAGGGCTCTTTTTACCTAACCCACTGCAAAGAAAGTGTTTACCCCGGATCAGCAAAGAGGCTAGTGAGAGCATCTGAAAGAGAATGATTTAGTTACTTTTCTATCAGAGAGCATGTGTGAGGGAAGCTGGAATAAGTTCCACTGGGTAAAGCTACTACCTAAGACAGGCATAGAGTCACACTGGGTAAACTGAGGGTGGGACCACCCCACCATCAACAGAAACTAGAGGCAGAGCGAGCAACAACAGGAGCTCTTGATGGGCTAACAAGCACATCGGGAGAGGACTCAGACTACTGGCTGCTCAATCTTTCTCACAACCTTTCCCCTGCACATCATTGACTTGTCTGTAATGAAAACCAAAAGGTTTATTAAATAAAAAGCAGGACCATACCAGGTACTTTTTTCCAGGGCAGTGGAACACATTTGTCAAGGTCGTCTTTGCCGTATTAATGTTTTTTAAAGTAGAGTTTAATTCTTCTTTTAATTACAGTTTGTTTATTTTTAAATAAATTTCAAATCATTTTATTCCTGACACATATGGAATCAATATGAGAGAAAAAATCTATTAAATATATATGACAAATATAACTCGTGTTTTTCATAAAAAGTAGAATATTATATCCCTCAAAAATGCATTTCATCATTAAAAGATTATATGTTTAAAAATACTAAATATTCCAATTATGCCATATTATTTTTAGTTATCCATTAGAAAATTATTATTAACTTTATCACTTAAACAGGAAAACTTAAACTTGACAATTAATGAATAAGTTTTTTTTAACAGAAAATTGGAAACATTTTTGTGTGTATTTTTGGACTTTTTCAGGAAATGAACATATACAAAAATATGTGAACACCGTCAAAAATAGTTTTTATGACTTTGTTAGTTAAATAGCCTCTGAGTAATGGCATAAATGGTCAATCTTCTAAACTATTGATAATAACTTTTCCTTTGATTGAGTAAATCACACCTATGGTCTCGCAAATCACATTCAAAGAACATGGCATGGAAACAATCCTGCCCTAACTTTTCCTATGCTACACATTTCTTCTTTTTATAAACTTTTGTTTAAAGAGAAAACACAACTGCAGTTAAATTTAATTATATTCAAGTCAATTAACACATATTATATTCTTCCTATAAGTTCATTTTTCTACTAGGAAATATAGGATGAACATTTCTAATTGATAAATTTAGTCTCTACCCTCAAAAAGAAGGTAATATCATAATATTGACAAAATACAAATTATTCTTATATATCAAACATAGAACAAAGTAAAGAAACAAGTAGACAAAAAAAGTTTTACTGCCTGGTATATAAATATTCTTCATTAAATATTTGAATTATTATTCCACTTTGGTATCATATTTAAAAAACTTAATACTTTTAAGGACATAATTGTCTTCTATCAAATAATAAGTATTTGATTAAAACATTCATGCTTTTGTCTTATTTATATCTCTCTTTTAACTCTAGTAATTCTAACAAAATTGGGAAGTTAAAGCAATGCACACAGACAAACAACATAAAATACAAGACAATGTAGTCGCTTTTTTTAAAATTTTAGAGAGGAAGATTTTGAATTAACCAAGAATGATGATATAGATGCACTGTATTGAAAGAGAAAACAATATACAGTACACATAATTTGAGACTAAAGGACACACTTAACACCAACTTTGTTCAATGTTATTCTTCAAAGTAAATCTGAAAAAAAAAAAATGCCAGGTATTAAGATGTACAAAAGGGATGAATAAAAGAAAATTGTTTTTTGTGTCTGGATGTCTGGTGCCTTATATATGAACATTTTGCATTGAGCATAATGCTATCTATAAATACGAAGATTGGCATAGAGTATTAGATTCATTATTTGAAATGTAAATATATATGTCTCATAATCAAGTAAATTACAACTTTTTGCATAAAAAGGTAATTTTCAAATTGCGTGATTACCATATCAAATTAATGAGAGAGAAGAGGAGAATAGAAAAGAGAAAGTGAGGGAGAATATCAGAATACAACTTAGAAAAGGTGTGTTGGTGGGTGGAAGAGTGTGAGTATGTAAGAGAGAGACAGAGAGTGGGAGAGAGAGAGAGAGAGCAAGGGAGAACTGGTTTATGTTAGGTTGAGTTTGGGGGGGTTGTTTTTTGTTTTATTTTGTTTAGTTTTGTGTTGTTTTAATGTGAGTCTTTGTGAAAATATTTTGAAAACTAATGATTAAAATGACTTAAAAAGAGTTTTTCAGAAATAATATCTTGTTTGGTTATGTAATATTCTTCCCTGGAGATTTTTTGTTTAAAGAATGTAGATAACTTATGTGCCCAGATTGTCAAAAAAGCCAATTCCTCTGAAATAAGTAGGTAAGTTTGGTGACCTCTGAATTTTACCACTTGGTTTCTATGATTCTATTTCTGTCTTTATGTTAGAACAGAAATGTATATTTAGACAATTAAATACTTAAAATTAGATCTTTTTGGCAGAGAAGTCAAGATAATTTGGCCTTTGGTTTTCAGCACAAAATGATAAGAAAGAGCTGGAAAATACATTAACATTAAAGGAGAACTTTTATTCACATTTGGGAGTAGGTTTTGATCCCAAAGGTGCCATTTCAGTCAAAGGGCACCACAGTAAAACCACCCTGGCAAGACATCCATAGTGAAGAGCAGAGAGCTTTGCTATTTAAAACGATTTAAGTCTTCCACAGGGACGTAGCTCTAGATTTTGTATTTTATTTAGAACATGTGATAATAATATTGTGAAAAATTTTCAATCACCTGAAATGTAGGCTCTCCCAACTGGAAATATATGGCTATGATATGCCCTCATTTTCCCCAAGAAAAAGCTAAATTTTTAATCTTCCATTTTCTAGCTTAGAATCCATACATTGAACACAACTTATCAATAGTTTAGCCCTTTTTCTGGGAAATCATTAATGTTTTATAGCTTTTAAATGTTATATATTTTGTAATGTTTAAAATATTTTATCATGTTTAAAAGGACAAGGTAATGCCTTTAGAATAAACTTGGCAAACAATATGGCCAAATAGGAAAACAGATGACTTGAAATGATGCAAATTCTTAGGAGTAGTTAGGTAATTTAGTACTAGAAAATAAAATATACACAAAGGCTAGTAGTAGAATATACAAAAGATACAAGTCCACAAAAAATATATTTTCTAAAAATTCTAGTTAAATCAATGTGGTTGAATAACTAGCAGCCATGAATACCAACAGAACTCTGCCAAACCATTCAAATAATGATTAGAACAAAACAAAAGGGTATATCTCTTCTGGTAAATCTCACTTTTGTAAGCGATCTTTCTCTGTCAAGGGCTAGCTCTAAATAATGAGTAATGGGAATTTTCAAAGCACTGTATTGCAGTGTGACAGATCCATGTTCAAATTCTGGTCTTTACAAAATGAGGAGAGAATTATATTAAGTGTTTTTTTATATGGGAGGTTAATTAAATGATACATCCAGAAAGTCCATAACAAAAATACTGCCGTAAAGTAACAACTTGCTTGAGCCTGAAATATTCTCTGGCAACTTATTTCCATTGCTGATGTTCCTATTCTTTGCCATTTCATCCCTAAATAAATCAATATATTACACAATATTCCACCTGGGTTGTCAGTGTTACTCATTTTTTTTTTCAAATGATCTGAAGACTGATATTATTGTAAAAGAAACCAGGTACAATTAGAACATTGTCCATTTCCTGTTTTATTTTTTGCAAAACCTAAAAGAAAAATTAGGAATTTCTGGATGGAAATTGAATTAAAAGCATTTATCCACCATGAGTTGATTTTTGTGAGAGGTGAAAGGAGTGGATCCTGTTTCAATATTCTACATGTGGCTATACAATTTTCCTAAGGCATGAAAGTATAAGAATTCTAAAATAAAATGTGGGAAAAAACTCTTATCAACATTGGTCTACTCAAAGAATTTATGAAGAAGACCCCAAAGGCAATCACAGCAACAACAAAAATAAATAAATGGGACCTGATCAAATCAAAAAGCTTCTGCACAATCAAAGAAACTATTAAGAGAGCAAACAGACAACCTACAAAATGGGTGAAAATATTCGCATGCTACCCATCTGATAAAGGGCTGATAACTAGAATCTATATAGAACTCAGGAAAATCAGCAAGAAAAAAACCAAACAACTGCAACAAAAAGTGGGCAAAGGACATGAACAAAAACTTTTCAAAAAAGGATACACTAATGGCCAACAAACATATGAAAAAATGCTCAACATCTCTAATCATCAGGGAAATGTGAAATTAAACCACAATGACATATCATTTAACTCCTGTGAGACTGGCCTTTATCAAAAAATCCCAAAACAATAATGTTGGCATGGATGGAAAAAACTAGGAACACTCATACACTACTGGTGGGACTGCAAACTAGTGCAACTTCTGTGAAAAGTAATATGGAGATTCCTCAAGGAAATACAAGTAGAACTACCATTTGATCCAGCAATCCCATTATTGGGCATCTACTGAAAGGAAAAAAAGACATTCTATAAAAAAGACATCTGCACTTGAATGTTTATAGCAGCACAATTCACAATTTCAAAGATGTGGAAGCAACCCAAGTGCCCATCAATACATGAGTGGATTAATAAAATGTGGTATATGTATACCATGGAGTTCTACTCAGCCACAAAAAACAATGATAATATAGTATCTCTTGTATCATCCTGAATAGAACTGGTGCCCCTTCTACCAAGTGAAGTAACACAAGAATGGAAAAACAAGCACCACAGGTATTCACCATAAAATTGGTATTAACTGTTCAACACTTATGTGCACATATAGTAGTAACATTCATGGGGTGTGGAGCAGGTGGGACTGGGGAGGAGGGGATGGGTATATTCACATCTAAGGGGTGCAGTGCTCACCGTCTGGGGGATGGACACACTTTAAGCTCTGACTCGTGTGGGGAAAAGGCAATATGTGTAACCTAAACATTTGTACCCCCATATTATGCTGAAATAAAAAAAATAAAATAGAAGCATTTATCAAAGAAACTGAAGAGTGAAACTGTTTTCATAAGGTTTACCCCAAGATTACAATTTTTGATAAAACTTACTACCTTAAATGCTGTTCTGGGAACTTAAAACTGTATGATTGATCTTTGTGTGCAATATGGGAAAATAAAAAGCATATATGACTGGAAACCTGGACAGCTAAATGAAAAGATTTTTTTTTCCTGAAAGTTAGAGAAAAGTTTATCTTTTCCAATCTACAAAAATATTTAGACTCTGTTTTCTTTATTCATTTATTTTTGTCTCCCAACATGTGGTTTCACAGTATGCTTGTTAGTGTAGAAAGATGTCTTTGATAAACCCTTTCAGGGATATGAGGGGAGAGTCTTTAATTAAGAACCAAATATAAATAGTCTGTCTGTCAATATTTGAGGTACACTATTCAGAAGAGCACATAATTGGGTCCCTAGGGAACATGAAGCATTATGCCATTATTTTCCAAAAACATTATACTCATCTAAAGTTTTTCTATTCATTTCTAATATTTTCATTACTTTGCACAATATAACATTGAACTTTTAACATTTTCAGCCATTTCTAAATCTTTTTTGCCTTTTCCCTCTCCATTTCAAGTGTTCTTCTGTGAACAAATGTATAATCCTCCCCAATTAGTAAACAAACTACTCTCTTCTAGTTTCCTGGATTAAAGAGAAAGCCTGAGCATAAAATACATTTTCTTCACAATTCTTGGTCACATTTAACATCATTTAATGATATAATCTTTGTTAAAATAGCATGTGATTGTAAGTCGGAAATGAACCACTTCTCTTTTTTTATTTATTTATTTTTATTTCAGCTTATTACGGGGGTACAAATGTTTCGGTTACATATGTTGCTTTTGCCCCACCCGAGTCAGAGCTTAAAGCGTGTCCATCCCCCAGACGGTGCTCACTGCACCCCTTAGGTGTGTACATACCCATCATCTCCCCATCACCCATCTGCCCAGCACCCGATAAATGCTATTACTAAATGTGCACTTAAGTGTTGATCAGTTAATACCAATTTGATGGTGAGTACATGTGGCGTTTGTTTTTCCATTCTTGTGATACTTCACTTAGTAGAATGGGCTCCAGCTCTATCCAGGATAATACAAGAGATACTATATCACCATTGTTTTTTGTGGCTGAGTAGAACTACTTCTCTTTTAAAACAGTTTTTATTAGAAATTCAAAAGCCGAAATGAGATTCTGGATGAAATTATCATTCAAATTGAGCATTTCTTTCCCACTGAGCTGTTTTTTTTTTTTTTTTTTTTTTTTTTTTTTAATTTATGGGTGTCGCTGCCAATGTAATGCTTGAAAATGTTATTGCTTCTGGGAACAACAGTATAAATGCTGATGACCTGCAACTCCTAAGTCATTACTCTCAGGCAGCTGTTGCTACACTAGTTCAGCAGAGCTTTCAAAATATGCTTCTATTAATCCAATTCCACATTTGTTTACATCACATGCTTGTGGATTTTGACTGGGATAACCGTGCCATGATTAACACATTTCTGTGCTGAGAATATAAAGCTAAAAGCCATCATGAATGTGTCCGCTGCGCACATGAAGAATAAGCTACTTACCTTGTATACGTTTTCCACATTCATGTTCCTTAATATTAGTCCTTAAATGTCTAGCATATTTCACCATGAGAGTCATTTATGTGAGATGCAAAATAAAATTGTCTTCAGAAAGCCTCTACTTAAAATACGCACTAGATTTTTTTTTATTTCAGAATATTAAGGGACCACAAATTTGCTTCTCCTTTTCTAGTTACGAAATCCAATGACCTTTCCTCAGCTCTAGCCTTTTTGAACTCTATATAATATTCCTTCCAGCTAATAATTTCCCTTTCTCCCTTTCTCCTTCTTTCCCTTTGTTTATTTTTCTGTTTGTTAATTGGTTAACTGACCTCTCAGACTCTTCCTGTTTTTCTTACTCTTCCAACAGAATTATTTGCCTTCTGTGGAGGACTGTGTCCTATTACCATTTTCTTAATGCATCTCACGTGAATGTCCATTTCCGCAATGCTGATTTTTCACCTCAGTGCATCTCACTTCCTAACATTAATCATCTTCTTCAGAAAATCTCCTAAATTCTAGGTCTGTATTCTCATCTTTCCTGTGATAATTTGTGTGATTTTATTTAATGAGATCTTATCCTCTTGTTATATGGAGAGAAATCTGAGAGCCTCCATTGTATCTAATTTTCCTTGGATTTTATTTAAATTATTAAGCAACTTTTGCTGAATCTAACTTTTTTAGTGGCTCCAACATTTTTTCTTCTGTATTCAAACAACACCATTCTTACTCAAGTGACAATTTTTTTCCCTCATAGCATTATGTTTTGCAGGCACACGTCATACCTTCTTTCAAAATGTATTGGCAAAATCAGTTACCCTCTCTTCATTTCTTAAATCACTAAAACACACTTATTTTCTTTCCTACCCTTGAATCTCAGTGAAAGAAAAATTTTCCTGATGAATACCATTATGGGAGGGAGAAGTAGATTCCTGAAAAAAAAAAAAATCAAATTTTGGTACTGAAAAGAGAGGTGGAAAATAAATACTTAGTAAACAATTAACAGTGGATAAAATGGCTATCCTGGTCCCCGACAGAGTTGTTGGAAGATGAAATTTAACTACATGAAATAAACTAATAACTAAGTTTTCCTGACTTTGTAAGCGCTCTGGGAAGTGAGTATGATGTTCAATAATGACTGATACTGGTTGTTGAAACAAATACATAGTGATTTTTCATGGAAAAATTATACAATTTACATGGACATCTATGTGAAAATTTACCTCCTTAAATATTTCAGCTTCTATTGTCTGAGACCATTGACTTGAAGAAATACAGGTGAGAGGCATGGACAGCCCGTTCTTCCACTCTTGCCACCCCTCCATATGCATATAATATTTGATACAAGTTCTGATCTTCCTTCCTCACCTCTTCTAAAGAATTGCTCAGTGCTATCATCCCAGTAAATTCTAGCTGTCGCTGGTCTTTCGAAGATGTAAGAATGGAATTTACAAGGAGTTTTTCATTACAGCCAAGTAGGAAGTTATAAAAGCAAGTAGTGGCTTGGCATGGGCAACACTGACGCATATGTCAGCATTTTCTTCCCTTGATGCTTTTGCTTCTGTTTGCACCACTGCTATATCATCACTTTGACACCACTGTCATTCATGAATCACCTTCTTATTCATACTCCTCTGAAATAAGTGGTGTTTTCAACAAAACCTGGGCTTTCACTGCAGTTCGAAGGCTAGTAATTTGATTTTTTCCTCATATTGTGGCTCCTGTAAAGGTATTTTTAGTAGGACTTGCCACCATGTCTTAGATAAGTATATAAAATGATATTTTTAATTACTGTTTTTCTTTTTTATTTCCTTCTGTTCAAGCTAAAATGTTTATCTTAAACGCCTATATAAATCAGACCATGTTTCAGTCTCGAGACATTTAATGGCTATTCATTTTTATATTTAACACACATACACACACACTTTATGATAGTTAAGTGCAAAGCCCTGGTATAATCACTTTTTCTCTTGACAATTAGCTCCATGAGGGTAGACATCACATTAAGGCCCACTTGTTGTACAGAGCTTAAAATGGTCTTTGTTAGCACTGACAGTATAATCTAGCAGAGAAGACTAACGCTAATCAAAAATATACTCAAAGAGCTACATATAGAACTACCGTTTGATCCAGCAATCCCATTACTAGGCATCTACCCAAAGGAAAAAAAGCATTCTATAAAAAAGACATCTGCACTCGAATGTTTATAGTAGCACAGTTCACAATTGCAAACATGTGGAAACAACCTAAGTGCCCATCAATACATCAGTGGATTAATAAAATGTGGTATATGCATATCATGGAGTTCTACTCAGCCACAAAAAACAGTGGTGATCTAGCACCTCTTATATTATCCTGGATAGAGCTGGAGCCCATTTTACTAAGTGAAGTATCACAAGAATAGAAAAACAAACACCATATGTACTCATCATCAAATTGGTATTAATTGATTAACACTTACGTGCACACATATTAGTAACATTCATTGGGTGTCAGGCAGGTGAGAGTGGGGAGGAAACTATGGGTATATTCACAGCTAATGGGTGTGGTGTGCACAGTCTAGGTAATGGACATGCTTGGAACTCTGACTGGGGCAGAGAAAAGGCAATATATGTAACCTAAACATTTGTACCCTCATAACATTCTGAAATTAAAAAAAGGAGAAAAAAGAGAATATTGTGCATGAACAGCAGGGAAAAGGATCTACATCTGTGAAGGCTACAGAGATCAAACCCAGAGCCTCATCGAAACCATTTCTCCCACATGACGAATACCAGTGTGGACAACAGTTTCCTGGTCACGTCC
>CAUYSK010021325.1:0-10304 GCA_963575035.1 Avahi laniger
CTTACCACCACACCAACAGGACTCTAGCATAATAGTGGATTTAAGAATTACATCTATTAGATATTGGGCAGGGGGGAGGGGGGAGGAGGGAGGAGGGGACGGGTATATGTGTACACAAAGAGTGCAATGTGCACCACGCAATGGGATGGACATATTTGAAACTTGGACTGAGGGGGGGAGCGCAACACACGTAACCTAAACATCTGTACCCCTATAATATGCTGAAATAAAAAAAAAAAAAAACACTAAAAGAGCTGCAAGACCCACTCGGAGGAGTTCTTAGGGAAGCCCAAAGACCCTAACTAGGGAGACAAAAACAAACAGACTAAAGGAATTTGAAGCCTTTGGTAACTACAGGCACAGAAAACACAAGACGTAGTCACATAATCCTAGCCAGATTAACATAAAACCTTACACTAAAAGTTGATTTATCCCAGTGCCTATTAACCAATATATTATGCCTGGCTTTCAACAAAAAATTACAAAGCAGGCTAAAAGGAAAGAAAAAAAAACAGTCTGAAGAGACAAAGTAAGCATCAGAACCAGATTCAGATATGACACAGACTTTAGAATTATCAGATGGGAAATTTAAAATAAATATGGTTAATACATTAAGGATTCTAATGGAAAAAGTAGACAACATGCAAGAATGAATGGATGATGTAAACCGATAGAAAGATAGACATTCTAAGGAAGAATGAAAAGAAAACGCTCGCAATCAAAAGCACTGTAACAGCAATAAATAGCTTTGATAGACTCATCAGTAGATTGAACATGACAAAAGAAACAGTAGTTTGAAAATAGGTCAATAGAAACTTCCCAAACTTAAATGCAAAGAGACAAAAGAATGAAAAAAAAAATAGAACCGAACATCCAAGAATTGTGGGACAATTTTAAAAGGTGTAACATAATTGTAATTGGAATACCTCAGAAGGACAAGAAAGAAGTGAACAAAAGAATTGTTGAATAATGAATGAAAATTTTTCAAAATTAATAACAGTCACCAAACTTCAGATCCAGAAAACTCAGAGAATGCCAGGCAAGATAAAGACCAACATATATACACCTACATATATCATATTCAAACTGAAAAAAAAAAAAACAAAGAGAAAATCTTGAAAGAAGTCAAGGAAATAAAACAGCATAACTATAGAGGAGAAAGATAAGAATTAGAGCAGACTTCTCACCAGAAAGCACAGAATCAAGAAGAGAGCAAAGCCAGGCGCAGTGGCTCACGCCTGTAATCCTAGCTCTCTCGGAGGCCGAGGCGGGCGGATTGTTTGAGCTCAGCAGTTCGAAACCAGCCTGAGCAAGAGCGAGACCCCGTCTTTACTAAAATTAGAAAGAAATTAATTGGACAACTAAAAATATATAGAAAAAATTAACCGGGCATGGTGGCACATGCCTGTAGTCCCAGCTGCTCAGGAGGCTGAGGCAGAAGGATCGCTTGAGCCCAGGAGTTTGAGGCTACTATGAGCTCGGATGACACCATGGCACTCTAACCAGGGCAACAGAGTGAGACTCTGTCTCAAAAAAAAAAAAAAGAAGAGAGCAAAATGAAAATTATAAAGTACTAAAAAAAAAAAAACAACAACATGGAATTTTATATCCATAAAAATTATCCTTCAAAAGAAAAGAAGAAATAAAGATTTTCTCAGACAAATAAAAACTGAAGGAATTCACTGCCAACAGACCTGCTCTGAAAGAAATGTTAAAAGAAATACTTCCGGGAGAAGAAAAATGATATAGGTCAGACACTCAGATCTTCACATAGAGAGGAAAATCAGCATAGAAGGAATAAAGGTAAAATATAGTCTTTGTTTTTTTCTTATTTTTAATTGATCTAACAGATAAGTGTTTAAAGTGTAATAGTAAAAATGTATTGAGTGATTATAGCATATGGATAATGAAATGAATGACAAAAATTTCATATGAGATGGCAGGAAGGAATTGGGAATACTTTTTTATAAGGTACCTGCCCTACCCATGAAATAGTATAGTGTTATTTGAATAGAGACTTACATTAGTTGTAAATATATACTGCTATATCTAGGAAGACATAATAATCAACAGTCTAAAGAAGAAAATAATATGATTATATTAACTGATACTGAAAAAGCATTGACAAACTTCAATATACATTCACAATAAAAATTCTCATCCAGCTAGGAATAGGGAAACTTACTCAACTTGATAAGGAACATTTACAAAAAGCCTACAGTTAATATCATGATTGATGGTGAGAAAATAGAAGTTTTCCCTCTATGACTGAGAAAAGTCAAGCATGTCCTCTCTTACAACTCCTATTCAACATCATACTGTAAGTGCTAGCTAATACAATAAAAAATAAATAAAATAAAGCGATACAGGTTGGCAAATAAGGAAAACCACTGTCTTTGTTTCCAGACACCTCCCAAAAAATAGACAAAAAATCTCTTAAAACTAATAAATAAGTACAGCAAGTTCACAGGATATAAGGTTAAAATCAACAATAATACAAAAACACATTTGCATTAATGTATCAAAAGTGATAATACAAAAATCAATGGCTTTCCAATGAACAATTGGAATTTGATACATATTTTTAAAAATACTATTTACAATAGCACCCCCAAAATGAAATAATTGGGTAAAAATGTGAAAAAAATATACAGAATCTACATGGTGAAAACTATAACAGTCTGATGAAAGAAGTCAAAGAAAATCTAAGTAAATGGAAAAATAGTCCACAATCATGGATGGAAGACAAGATTTTTAAGATATCAACTACTCCCAATTTGTTCTTTAGATCAATGTAATCTCAATCAAAATCCAAGCATGAAATGTTATGGGTGTTGACAAACTGGAGCATAAAGTTTCTGTGCAAATGCAAAAGACCTAGAACAGCCAAGATAATCCTGAAGAAAAAGAACAAAATTTGAGAAATCTCACTACCTGATTTCAGGACTTACTACAAAGCCACAGTAATCAAGCCAGTGATATATCAGTAGGAGCACAGACACATACATCAAAGGAACAGAATAGAGATCCTATGCAAACATAGTCAACCGATCTTTGAGAAAGGAGCAAAGGCAATACAACAGAGAAAGGACAGACTTCTCAACAAATACTGCTGAAACCATTGGATGTCCACATGAAAAACAATGAACTTAAGACACAGATCTTACAAAAATCAAAATGAATTATAGACTTAAATGTAAAATGCAAAACTGTGGAACATCTAGAAGAAAACATAGGAGAAAATGCAAGTAACCTTGGGTATGCCAGTGAAGTTTTCAATAAAACACCAAAGTATGATTCAGCAAAAAAACCTGAAAACTTATGACTTTATCTAAGTCTGTGAAAGACACTGTTAAAAGAATGAAAAGATAAGCCACACATGTGGAGAAAATATTTGCAAAACATATATCTGATAAAGGACTTGTATCCAAAATATACAAAGAACCCTATAAACTCAATCATAAGAAAACAAACCAATATAAATATGGGCCAAAGTTCTGAGTAAACACCTGACCAAAGAAGACAGATGACAAAAATGTCATTTATCAATGTCATTTATCATAAGGGAATGGCAAAGTAAAACAACAATAAGATACCACTACATGACTATGAGAATAAATAAAATTCAAAAATCTGACAATACAAATTGCTGGTGAGGATATGGGGCAACAGGAATTCTCACTTATTGCTGTTGGGAAAGGAAAATCATGTAGCTACTTTGGAAAAGAGTTTTGCAGTTTCTTACAGGCTAAACATAGTTTTACCATATGATCCAGCAATCATGTTGATTTGAAAACGTATGTCCACACAAAATCTGAACATGAATGTTTGTAGCAGTTTTATTCATAATCACTAAAAACTGGAAGGAACCATAACTACAGTGGATTAAAAAAATAAGTACATCTACATAATGGACTATTATTCAGCAAAAAAAAAGAGAAAGAAAAAGAAATGTTCTATCAAGCCAAAAACATGGACGAATCTTAAATGCATACTGATGAGGAAAAGTCTGAAAAGTCTACATACTATATATTTCCAACCATATGACATCTTGCAAAAGAGACAACTATAATAACAGTAAAAAGATCAGTGGTTGTCAGGGGTTCAGGAAGAAGAGGTAGGGTTAAGTAAGTGAAGCATGGGGAATTTTTTAGGAAAGTAAAACTCTTCCGTATGATACTATAATGGTAGATATTAATGTATGACACTATGCATTTATCAAAATCCATACAACTTTATATCACCAAGAGTAAAATTTAGTATATGCAAACTTTGAAAAACCCATGTAGGCTGGAATGCAGCATGTGACAATTATCTAAATATATTAAAAATTCATGAAACAATCTTATAGGGATAAGGGAAAATTTACCAACCTATGAAACTTTGGAAATGAGGGGAGTCTATAAGAGTACAGGCAAAAGCAATGTTCATAACCACTGTACTCTATAATATCATATCATCGGCAAAGAGTGAGATGATATGATATTACATCTAGAAAATCTCAAAGATTCATCTAAGAGACTCCTAGAACTGATAAATGAATTCAGCAAAGTCTGAGGCATACCTCAGGAAGAGTAAGATGATATGATATTATATCTAGAAATCTCCAAGGATTCATCCAAGAGACTTCTAGAACTGATAAATGAATTCAGCAAAGTCTGAGGCATACCTATATATATTTCTGTATGTAACCATTGTATCTATCATTAGAGCGAATAGACAGCCCACAGAATGGGAGAAAATATTTGCTCTCTACACATCTGATAAAGGACTGATCACCAGAATCTATCTAGAACTCAAAAAAATCAACAAGAAAAAATCAAATAACCCCATCAACAAATGGGCAAAGGAAATGAACAGAAACTTTTCAAAAGAATACCTTGTTTTTTTGTATTCCCTCTTGTGTTACTGTTTTATAAGAGCTGTGAGGTTTAACTTTCAGGTGTTTTTACACTGGTGGGTATCTATTGTTCTGTCCCATGTCTAGTGCACTTTTGAGCATTTCCTGTAGGGTAGATATGGTAGTGACAAATTCCCTTAGTGTTTGTTTGTCTGAAAAAGTCCTTATTTCTCCGTCATTTATGAAACTTAGTTTTTCAGGATACAAAATTCTTGGCTGACAGTTATTCTGTTTAAGAAGAGTAAAAATGGGACCCAAGCCCTTTTGGCTTGTGAGGTCTCTGATGAGAAATTTAATTTTATTTTGATGGGTTTTCCTTTGTAAGTTAGTTGTTGTTTTTATCTTGCAGTTTATAGAATTTTATCATTCATTTTGACTTTGGCCAGACTCATGACAATGAGTCTTGGAGATATCCTATTTGTTATGAATCTTCCAGTTGTTTCATGATCACAATGTGTCTGGATATCTAAATCTCTGGTGATACCAGGGATGTTTTCCTCAATTATTCCCTCAAATAGGTTTTTCTATGTCCTTTGATTTTTTTTTTATCCCTCCTGGATACCTAAAATTCTTATATTGGCTTACTTTGCAAAGTCCCATATTTCTCTGAATGATTATTTATTTTTCTTTATACTTCTTTCCTGCATCTTTGACTAACTGGGTTATTTCAAAAACCTTGTCTTCAAGCTCTAAAATTCCTTCTTCTCCTTAGTTTGGCCTGATGTTGAAGCTTTCTGCTGTATTTTGAAATTCCCTAAATGATTCTTTTATTTCTGTAAGTTCTGTTATTTTTTTCTTATGCTGTCCATCTCTTTAGTGACTTTTTCATTTTTTTCATTCACGTCCTGAAATATATATTTTTTTGCTTCTTTGTGTTGGTTTTCAACTTTCTCTTGAATCTCATTAATCTTATTTTCCAACTGTATTCTGAATTCCATCTCTGACATTTTGACAATTTCCTTTACATTGGGGTCCATTGCTAGAGACCTGTCAGGATCCTTTGTGAGTGTTGACACAGCTTTTTTTTTTCATGTTGCCAGAGTTCCTATGCTGATATCTTCTCATATGAAACCTCTTCTCTCAGCTCAAGACAGACAAGTTTGCAGTGAACCTGTTCTCACCTGCTGGAAACTCTCCTACTTAGTGAAAAGAAGGAGAGAGGTCCCTGGATGGTCCACTTGTGTCATACTTTGGAGGATTGACCCATAAGGAGAGGGGCAGATGAACTGAAAGCCTGTACTGCAGCTGTTTTCTTGTGTCATCCCATTCCTCTGTGCTTGTCACAGTCCGAGCTGGTGCTGGCACATATTCATATGGAGTGGTGGGCTTTTCCCCAGGCCACTGTTGGAAGCTTGGGCAGGGGGCTGGGTGAGTCCCTTTCCATGGAGGTGGATGGCTCAGGCCTCCCCATGGTCGTGGCAGTAGTGGCTGAGTGAGGCTATTTAGGTGGTGGCCCCAGATGTCAGAGCTGTGAGTATTCCCTCTGCTCAGTTCCAGGGACAGTGGTGGTACATAACAGGGGGCAGGTTATGGTGAGCAGGTCTATGGACGTGTGTGTGGGGCAGTACCACAGTGGCCATGCAGCGTGGGGAGTGGTTGGGGGTGCTGATGTGCGTGATGTGCTGTTCTGCCAGGCTCATGGCACACAGGGCCCCTGGGACATGCAGGGGATGGGGCCACAGTGGCTGGGCAGATCTCAGGACCTTGGCCGGCAGCTGGATGGGTCATGGGATCTTGGCCAGCACCTGGGAAGGTTGCAGGGCCTTGGCCAGTGACTGGGTGGGTCATGGGACCATAGCTAGCAATGGGGTGGCTCATCAGACTGCAATGGCTGGTTGGCCCACAGCTGGTGGGGTCAGTAGGATGTGAGGCACCCCGCTGGCAAGTCCCAATGGCTGGGCCTCTCCCTCTTCCCAGGTCTGACTGTGGCAGCTGCTATGGTGTTACTCAGGTGGCAGCAGTGGAGCTATTGAGGTGGTGAGATGGCGGTGGCAGATGCTGAGGGTCTGTGGGTACCTGTTCTACTTGGATCACTCAGAGATGGTGGGGTGGGTGGTGGCAGTGGGAGGCACAACACCCTGTCACAGTGCATGTGAGAGCACTCGCTTTCCCTGCTCCCTCCCTCGCTTGGCAGAGGTAATGAGGAGGAGGCTGCAGTAGAGCCAACCCCTCTGTAGACCAGGAGCTCTGGGTCTGAGAGCACAGAATGGTGTCTGTTGCAGCAACCTGGGATCAGAAGCCAGTGGGACGCCACTTTCCAGTGTGACACAGCTGCACAGTCTCCAAGCAGCTCCCTGATCAGTTCCAAGACTTGCTGTGGTGGAGGAGTCCCCTCACAGCTTGGGTTGCAGTGTCCATTGGGGGAGTGTGGAACCCTTAGGATCCCTCCCTGACCCTTCCCCACATGTGGACACTTCTCTAATGTAACTTCCAAGCTTGCCGAGTGGATCATCCTGCCTCTCTCTCCTTCACTTTGAGTGTCTCCAGTCGTTTCTCTAATGATTCACAATGGTCTCTCTTAGATGGTCCATCCATAAGTGAACTTCTACCTGCAACTTTTGATTTTCTCCTTGAGAGCAATGGGTGTGGGCTGCTTTCAGTTCTCTATCTTGGCCCCCCTCCCTGCCCATCACTTTAAAATAGTACAAATTTTTTAAGAACTCCCCAAATAACCCACAATGACACTAGGTGAACATTAATTCAGATATTTCTATGAATTTTTACATATGTAGCTATTTTACATGGCCTTGGATTTCTTTTAAATAATACAAGTCCATTGTTATAAATAGTTTAAATACTCTTGATTTATTCTGATCTTCTCACTTTACAAATAAGGACATCAATTCTAGAGAAAGGAAAGGATCTGTTCAAGGTCACTCATCCAGTCAGTTAGGCCCAAGACTCTTGACTTCCCAGTTAGTGAGTCTTTGTTTGTTAAGCCATGCTCCTTTCCTCTTATCGTCTACATGGTATGCTCCTGCTCTTTCACCACATAGGTCTCTGAGTGGCTTACTTTCCCTTTGGATTTAAACATTCATTCAGCTAGTCACTCAACAAATCTTTATTTGACACCTACTACATGCCAGGCAAAAATACTAGGCATTGTGGTTGTGGTAGTGAACAAAATAGACATGGTCTCTGACTTTGTGAAGCTTACATTCTATGGAATGCACAGAAAGTTTGTACTTTGCTCCCCAACTTTCTCTAATCAGGCCAAGGCCCACATAACTATGCACTTGTTTATAACCCCAAATCATTCAATGATAATGGGAAAACAAAATGAAAATTGTTAGACTTGAAATCATACTGCTAGTACATGGAAGTACCAAATGAGTACTTGCAAGTAATGGATAGAAACAAAATCTATGAAGGCTGGAATATTTTCCTGTAACTATAGTTCAATTAATTTAAAAGTGTAGTTTAAAAATACCATAGTGTTATATATAACAAAAGAAAACATGCCCATAATCCAACATTTAAAGTTTATAAATATGTACCATCTATAAAGAGAGGCAAAAGTCTTTTTCTCTAATCCTACCTTCCAGAGATAACTCTTCTAATCACTTCTATGTATGTCCTCATCAACTTTTTTCTATGCCTATATAGATTTTATTTTTTTAATAATAAAAGGATTATGTGATTGTTGTAAAAATTCAAACAATACAGAAAGACCTATATGGTATAAAGAGTGAATGCTCCTCACATACTCACATGTAATCTGGGTTCCCATGAGTACCTATTAACATATTGATGTGTATTTAATGTGAATATTTTCAAATCTTTTTCTATGCATTTACAAACATGCACGTGTGCATGCATACACACACACACACCCCAAAGAGGCTATTTATGTTTTTTGTGTTAACCTAGCTGTGGTTCACAATTTAAAGTTCAGAAGTCGAGGGCACATTCCTGTGTTTTTCATTTTCTACAAGTAGAAAAATGCAGCCATATGTCAGTCCCTCTCTGGATTTAGTACCCAATGCTTGGAATGTGAGCAGATGCTGAAGGCTATTAATGAAGCCCTTGAAAGAATGTCCATTTATGTATGTTGTAGATGCAAAGCCAAAGTTGAATGTAGTGGCCAACTAAGCAGCTGGCAAGGGGGCAGGAAAATGAAGAACGTGCCAAAATTGGTTGCAAGTTGATGGGCCATGGGAACCACATCATCTGGAGCAGTGTCCTGACATTGCTATAATTTAGGAAATGGAAGCAATGCTAAGAGACTTATAGCCTTTTAACCTCAATGGCTACATTAGTGTGTTGCAAACGTAATAGAGAAAAACATCTGGAATATAAGTATTCTGATACAGTCTAAATAAACTGGTTTCTATCATGCCTAATATTGGAAAACTCCAAGATTTTCTGTCTCTTTTTTTGATTCCTTAGATACAAAGAGTAAGCCACAGTAATGTGTGTTTGATTAATACCAACTCTCTAAACTCTTTAATGTCAACTAGCTACTTTTCATTACAAAACACTATGTGCTCTTCTTTCCGATTAGGCATACCAATGCAACTGCAGAAGACACTGTGGTGATCTCTATCACACCAACAATCAGATATTTGTTGTAATAGCCTCCTAATCAGATTTCAGATGAAACCTCAATGAAATCATTATAACCAGACATGAAATAATTAACCTTTTCTAATTTAAAAGGCCTAACAGGGAATGGTCTCTGTGACAGGTGTAAAACTTCATTCCTTCTAGAAAATTACTCACCTAGCAGATGCTCCTTCTGACTGAAAAAGAAATTTCATTGAAAAAAAAGCATTCATCTTTTATCATGAATATTGCATAGGCACAACATATTAAGGCAATGACTTTCCACATGGAAGTGCATGACCTTGATCTTCTGATGGCTAATATTCATTGTCCACGTACAAATTATAAAAATTCACCTGTTTCCATTCTCTAACAGTGGAGTGCAAGAACACTTGAATTCTAATTCTTAGGGTCCCTGGAAGTGTGATAATGCATAATGGTATTAGGCTTCCTCAAAAAAGTAAAGTAGGTTAGTGTGCCAAAACCTTGCACTGAAAATAGAGATTATCCGGGAAAAAGAATTCTATCTCCACTGCCAAAGAAAAGAATCAAGATCAAAAGGGAGAAGTTATTTTTATACCACAGTGCAAACATAAGAAACCTTTGACCTATTATTTGGATGTGACCCTGGACTTAATTTGTACAACCTGAATCAATTTTCTTTTTTTTTTATTTCATAATATTATGGGGGTACAGATGTTTAGGTTACGTATGTTGCCCTTGCCTCCCGCCTCCCCCCGAAGTCCGAGTTTCAAGCGTGTCCATCCCTTGGATGGTGCCCGTTGCACTCTTTGAGTATGCAAATACCCGTCCCCTTCTTCCCCTCCCCCCTCCCCCCTTGCCCTGTTTCTTTAAATAG
>CAUYSK010021326.1:0-14882 GCA_963575035.1 Avahi laniger
TGAACAAAAAATGGGGAAAGAATAATCTCTTCAATAAATGATGTTGGTAAAACTAGATATCCACATACAGAAGAATGAAATTTGACCTTTGTATCCATACCATATATAAAAATCAACTAAAAACAAACTAAAAACTTAAAACTAAGACTGAAAACATAAAACTACTAGAAGAGCGCATAGGAAAATAGCTTCTTGATATTTGTCTGGGTAATGACTTTTTGGATATGATACCCAAAGCACAGACAACAAAAATAAAAATAGACAAATGCAATTATATCAAACTGAAAAGCTTATGTACAGTAATGGAAACAATCAACAGAGTGAAAAGCAACCAAGATATTTGCAGACCATTCAACTGATAAGGAGTTAATACCTAAAATATATAAGAAACTCTCGTAATCCAATAGCAAACTCCCCAAATAACCTGTTTTAAGAATTGATGAAAGACCTGGATAAACATTTCTCAAAAGAAGGTACATAAATGGTCAATAGATATATGAAGAGGTGCTTAAAATCACTAATCATCATAGAAATGTAAATCAAAGCCACAATGAGATATCACCTCACACTTATGAAAATGGCCATTGTGAGAAAGACTAAAGACACAAATCTTATGACTGTGGAGAAGGGAAACCATTGTACACCGTTAGTGGGAATGCAAATTGGTATAGTTATTTTGGAAGACAGTGTGGAGCGTCCTCAAACAATTATAAGTGGAACTACCTTGTGATCCAGCAATTCCATTTATAAGCATATATCCAAAGGAAATGAAATCAATATGTTGGAGAAATATCTGTACTTCCGTGTTCACTGCAGATTGATTCCCAATAGCCGAGATATGGAAACAAACTAAATGTCCATTGATGATGAATGGATAAAGTAAATGTGATGCATACACACAATGGGATATTATTCAGTCATTTTAAAAAAAGAAACTCCGGCCGTCTGTGACAACATGGATGAATCTGGAGGGCATTATGCTAAGTGAAATAAGCCAGATGCAGAAAGAAAAATACTGATATCATTTATCTGTGGAATCTGAAAATGTCAGACTCACAGAAGCAGAGAGTAGGCTGCTGGTTGCCAAGGGTGGGGGAAAGAGGGAAATGAGGTCAAGGGGTCAAAGTTTCAGTTATGCATGATGATTAAGTTCTGGAGATCTAATATACAACAATATGACTATAATTAACAGTACTTTATTGTATATGAGAAATTTGCTCATAGAGTAGGTCTTAAGTTCCCCACCCCCTTGACACACACATAAAAGAAGTAGTAACTATCTGAAGTGACAACAATTAGTTTCAGCTGATTATTTTGCAGTGTATATGTCTATCAAATCATCCAATTGTAAACACCTTAAATATTCAATCTTTTTCAAATATACCTCAATAAAAAAGATGGGAAGTTTAAAGCAGAACAATAAGAAAAGGAAGACATGGTATACGATTGGTTAAGCATTTAAATAATATTGGATTAAAGCCTCAAATAATGTATTTGCAAATCATTTGGGCCAGATTGTCTGTATGTGTAACCATGTAACACCTGACCTTTTACAAATGATTGGAATGGAAGTGACCCCAACGTCACCCCAACGTAGAAACTAAAGGAAGCATGGTTTGTTCTGCAATGTTCTTGGGTTTGGCAGGGTATATGGTATGAGGCTCAGAGCCAGTCTGCTAGGCTCCAATAAAAAAAAAGTTTTAGCTAAAATTCATGCCTTGAAATATTGTTATATTCAGTTTAATAAGCAATTCACACCTGCTTCACCAGGAGAAGCTATTTGATAGGGCAAATATGCCTGCCAGAGGTCACCTCTCAGCCTAAATATATCTTTCTTACGAAACATTTACAATTCCATCTGTAAAACAATGGTTCTTTCCCCTCACAAAAGAGTCTTGATTTATATTTAAAAATAATTGCCCTGTGCTTCCAAGTGCTCAGTGATAAATGAGGTTCGATTGCAGATCTGTATTCCTTGCTAAGTTAGATGTGTCTTGTCAGAATTTTCCGTGGAATATCTTACATCACTGCTTAAAGAAAGTTAGGAATGCACCTCCTGTTACTTTTAAAGACATACCAGGGATTTCTTTGAGGAACCTTCCCTGCATATTGACACTAAAGTTTCAATAACTTTGAAAGTAGAGGATAGAAACTGTTCAGAAGAGAGAACAAAAGCTGAGTAAGAATAAAGTCTACAGATTGAATGCACAGCATGAAGACTACAGTTAATAATGCTGTATTGTATGCTAGAAATTTGCTGAGAGTGGTTTTTGGAGCTCTTAACACACACACAAAAGATAACTATGTGAGGGGATGGAAGTGTTAATTTGCTTGACTGTAGTAACCACTTCACCGTGTATATGTATATCAAAGCATGATGTTGTATACCTTAAATATACACAATAAAAAACAAGTTTTAGGGAAGTCACTAGCATCATGAAATAGCACTTATTATCCTATTAATAATTGCAGAAAAAAATTAAAAGCATTTGGACCTACTACTCTGATAAAACCTAAGCAAAAATGCTACCCACTTTTATTGAGGGAAATAGGTACCTTCAAAACATCCCGAATGGCAATTTGGCAGTACCTAGCAAAAGCTTTAGAAACGTGCCTAATCTTAGGCTCAGAAAGGCTCTTTATATGAATGTATTCTAAAGAAATAATTAAAATGTGCAACAATATTTCACTACAAGAATTTTTCATTACAGCATTCTTTATATTATTGAAAAATATGAACAACTTAGTTCTCCTGTAGGAGAGATTGCCTAAATAAATTCTGATACAATGCCTATGATACACAAAATGAAATTCTACTCAAGTATTAAAATTACGGAGATGATTATATTGACATAGAAAGATGTTCATATAATATTAATAAAAACATGCTACAAATCATTATGAGTCAGTTAAAATACCTAGAAAGATACACGATTTTTTAAAGTGAGCCATAGGTTTTATTCTGATTTTACCAGTTTTTCCATTTATGACCTTTTTCTTTTTCAGGGTCTGATCCAGGATACTGCAGTTAATTGACATGTCTCCTTAGACTCCTCCGATCTGGGATAGTTTCTTATTCTTCCTGTTTTTCATGACCTTGATACTTTTGTAGAGCAGTGGTGAGATGTTTTTTAGATTGTCTCTGAGTTGGGATTTGTCTGATGTTTTTCTCATTATTAGGTAGGCGTGATGGGTTTTGGGGAACAACACCACAGACCTGAAATGCCATTCTCATCTCATAATATCAGGAGGAACATGACAGAAACAGGACTTGTTGCTGGTGATCTTAACCATGATTTCTTGCTGTGAGTGATGCCTTCCAGGTTTCCCAAGCGCCTCGCTGCAAAGCGTATGCTCTTAGCTATTTCTCTGTAATGCGGATCTCCTAGTTTCTCACCTTGGAAAGGTGTTCTGCATCTAGTTGTTCAATAGAAACTGAGAAATATGTAATTTTCTTCCTAGACAAAATTGTACTGATGACAGGAGAGGCACGGACTTACTCCCTGTACAGTATTGCTTTCCTGGAAACGTGGTCACTTAACTCCTACCTGACTCCCATCTGCTTCCTCCCGTGCCCAATACTCCACTCTTTCATTCTCTGAAAAAAGAATACTATGAAAATCTGCTTTTAACATTATCACTTGGAAGCCTAAAAATAGTGAGCTAAGGAGATACTAGAATTTGAGTACATAAAAAAATTTTATATATACAAAAGTGTTAAAATCCTTCATTTATAGATAACTACTACAAATATTTAACCAAAAAAAATGGGCAAGTGGTATGTTCAGATAATTTATAGCAAAGGAAGTACAAATAATGCCATTTAAAGATTTGAAATTATGCCTGGTTTTTCTTAATAAGATAAATATAAATCAAAATTATAATGCGATAACATTTAAAAATTATTAAGGTAACAAATACTAGAATGTCTGATGACAAACTATATTGACAGCAGTCTGGGAAAACAGATACTTCTCATTGTTTATGGAAAACTAAATCAGTAAAACCACTACTAAGAGCAATTAGACAGTGAATCTCACAAAAAGAAATGCAATTTTTGGATCCAGCAATTCCATTTCTACATTAGATCTTTAATATATACCATATGTATGTAATGAATAGCATAGATATGCCAGCATATGTATAAAATCATTTATATATAGGAATATTCCTTGTAGCAAGGAATTAGTTAAATAAATTGTTCCATCAGCACATAATGAATAGCTAAGCAGCTTTATGTGTACCCATAAAGAAAAATCTCCAGTATATTTTGCAAAGTTAAAATAAAAACAAAAACGAAAACAAAGGGCTGAATGGCATGTAAGGTACGGTGCCGTATGAGTTGGAGTTAAGACTACCACCTGGCCAATTTGGGATCCTCGTGCCTCTGAATCAACAGACAAAGAAGAGTAACTGCTGGCTGGGGTGATTGATCCTGACTATCAAGGGGATATTGGACTGCTACTCCACAATGCTGGTAAGGAAGAGTATACGTGGGATACAGGAGATCCCTTAGGGTGTCTCTTGGCATTACCATACCCTATGATTAAGGTCAATGGAAAACTCTCTCTCTCTCTCTCTCTCTCTCTCTCTACACACACACACACACACACACACACACACACACACGTATAGGCATATAGATATTGGTAGACATTTTTCTCTCTTATTTCTTTATTATGTAACATTATTGAGTCTCCTGTGTCTCCATCTTGCTGATTGCATATCTCAAGACTTGTCAGCTTCTACAATCATGTAAGCCAATTCCTTATAGTAAATCTCTTTCTAATCCTACTGGCATATATGTCATATATATAGGATATATATATATTTATATATATCTTATATGTATATCTTCTGTTGGCTTTGTTTTGCTGAAGAACACTGACTAAAACACTTTAGAAAAGTACCAAGGTGATAGAGATCTCACCTGTCTCTCAGTGGTTCAGTTTGCTCTCTATAAAATGAGGGACTTAAACTCCAACAACTGCATGTTTCGTTTTAGCTGTAGACTTCTGTGTAATACAGTAATTCCTCTATAGATGGTCCCTCAATTTCACTCTGAGCTTAAGTTCTGTTTTTCTCTGTTTACTGGTTATTTTCTCTAAAATTATAGTATGCGTAGTATGTCCCAAATTAACCATGTCTGTTAGGAAAGCCATTTCCTCTCTTCTGTTATTTTCTAAGGCACCAAGTTCTTGTAGGATTGACCAAATTTGAGATGGTCTCTTCTCTCTGGACAAGGTAGTACATTGATTTTTTATGATGGCAATCAAATAAACATTGACTAATGTCAAGAGAAGAAGCATATAAAATGGTTTTGCTCTCTTTCAACTCTTTTTTTTTTTTTTTTTTTGGAGATAGAGTCTTGCTCTGTTGCCCGGGCTAGAGTGCTGTGATGTCAGCCTAGCTCACAGCATCCTCAAACTCCTGGGCTCAAGCGATCCTTCTGCCTCAGCCTCCCAAGTAGCTGGGACTACAGGCATGTGCCACCATGCCTTGCTAATTTTTTTTATATATATTTTTTTAGTTGTCCAGATCATTTCTTTCTATATTTGTTTAGTAGAGACCGGATCTCGCTTTTGCTCAGGCTGGTCTCGAACTCCTGACCTTGAGCAATCCACCTGCCTTAGCCTCCCAGAGTGCTAGGATTATAGGCGTGAGCCACCGCGCCTGGCCTCTCTTTCAATTCTTTAGGAAGTACAATTCCAGTCAACACAGAACTGCACGAAATTCTTCAATTGTCTGAACAGTTCTGGAATGTACAGCTGACATCCATCTCCAGGCAATGGGAATATATGACAAAAGGGTTGCTGTGGCCTTGCAGACAGGTCTCCATGCAAATCACTTATCTGCAACTGTGCTAAGAAGAAGAAAATCTTTCCAGCCCTTTTATGATTTTATTCAGAAACAAAATGATGGCCCCATAGAGATATCAAATAGCAATTTTCTCTTACTTTGGTATATATGGCTTATGAATAGTTGGTAAGACTTTATCTTACTGTTAATCACTTGTGTTTCCTGTGAGAAGGAAATAGTTGTTTCATGACGCTTTCGGGGGTCTCATTCCTTTGTGAAGGATTTCCAGAGATTTTCCTATAATATGATTCCAATCTTCAGATTTCGCTTTTGTTTATCCCTCTTCCCTAGTTGGACGCCAAATGCATCACAAAAGTGATGTCTCTTTTGAGATAAATCTATCCTGTGGATTCCCTATATCTCCACTGCTGCCACGACATGCTGGGTCCGCAGCACATCCTACCTTGATTTCTGCAACAAATGTTCAAAAATATCCTCTAATTCTGATTCGCACTACAAATCCATGCTTCATGCCCATAATTCTATGAATAATTTGCTCTAAATTTTGCTTTTTGTCCTGTCATGCCTTTTCTGAAAAATCCTGCATTGATTCCAATGAGAGTGCAAAGTCATCCAAGGTTTAAGGAATGTTTATAGTCAGTTCCACTTTCCATACTCCATCAATATATCACTATTCCATCTTATCAACCACCAAATCCTGCTAATTTGACTTCCAAAATACCTCTTCTCTCAATGCAATTTAGTCTCTGCAGGATAGACATTATTTAGATAGATATATACATAGAAAGATAGAGATATAAATATACTATTTCATAAATATAAAAAAGGGTTTGAAATTTCTTTATGCCTCCTATCAGGCTATACAAACCTGGATAAGCTACTTAATTTCTCTAAATCTCAAATATTTAACCCTGCTGAATTATTTTGTGGATACATGACATAAAACATTTAAGTTATCTAACACATTTTCTGGTATATAGTATATAATAAATTAATACATATTTCTTGATTTTAGGTTTTGTTTCTTTTCCCTATTTCTAAATTGCAGTAATCTCGATCCAATCAGAAGACAGAAACCACACAAGAGATTACACAAGGGAAGTTAATATAAAAAATTACTAACTATGATAAAAGAGACACTATATGATATAAGGAAACTATATGATAGCCTAGGGCAGAAGTAGAGTACTCAAGGAAGGACAAACTTGGTAGGGGATTGGCTCAAACCTTGTTGGAGAAGGTGTAGTTCAGGCCACTGGACAGCAGAGGTGTTTACTGGTTTGGCCAGGCCTGAGCTGATCTGTAGTTCCTGGGCAAGTAAGCTAGATTAGGCAGTTTAGCAGATGGTCAGCAACTGGTGGCATGGCTGTGCAGTGGAAGTCCACTGCCAGCCTAGGTAGAGGGCCTTTGGTGCATGCAGGCTTGCACAAGGGTGGGTGTTTGACAGACTGCTTGGTGTGTGACCCTCCAGGTCATAGGCAGCTGCTGGAAGCCCACACAGAGGAGTGTAGGTGCTGGTGTGGCAGGAGGCCCTCAGTGTAAAGACTGCATGTATGTGGGGTACTGGATTCTTAGAGGACTGAGGAAAAATTATTGGTAGGCCTGGGATGCAGCAGAGTCTCAGAGGAATTATGTTCTAGGCTGGTGGCTGGGACAGGCTCCACCAGATGTCTGCACACCCATACAGCTGATACCCCCACCTGTGCAGGACCTTTCAGAAAGCCTCTTCCTCCCGCAATGTCTCTCCAGCACTCTCTACTGAGAAGGTTTAACAGTGGTCTCACTTCAAAGGAAAAGGCTTAAAATAATCCTCCCCCCCCCTTTTTTTTTAAAATCACAGAGCTTATAATGAAGGGTGAATTCAGAGATGAGAAGCAATAAATTGGTAACTGGCACATAAGCTATAAAACCAGTTAGCTCCGTAACCAGGAATAAGCAAATGTTACTTTACTTTGTAATAGCTGAGTCAATGTTTGAATACAGATCCAAGTGTTATTCATGGAATCATATATTAAATGTATTTAGCATCATTTTGTATGTTGGTTTACTCCAGAGCAGAGAGAAACTATACTTTGCAGGATTTGACATCAAGAGTGCATTCGAATCATTCAGATAGTCTTTTTGTGGGTGGTAAGATTTTTGGTTTTCTCTCTCTTGTAATCTCTTGTAAAAAATATATTGTTCCTTACTTGTCAATAAGCAAGCATGTCCACAGTGCAGGCCAAAACACTTTGACATTGCCCTGTGACCTCAGATTTCTATTTCTTTAAGGCGCATGATCTTATTTCTTTTAGACTTTGGAGCACACCTCTGGTCATTTTTTTCCTCAGCTTGATTCTGATTTTCCTTTTGTTGTGTGCGTCTGAGCAAGGTATCTTATAGATTTGAACATGTTCACTGCTCAAGTCTAACTAGCAAAGTTTGATTTTTAGTCTTTTCTTCCTTTTAAGAGTGTAAGAAATGTCTATTGCCTTCTGTTGACAGATATCAGTACCTTTTTATTCTTTACCGAAATGGGTTTTCCTGTGCTTTTGTGTCCATAGCTTGGAGTCACATCCTGTACAAATTTGATCTCATCAGCCTGGTGGATGCAAGAACTTCCTACCCTCTTTTACTATGGAGGATACACTTGTTCCCTGGGAAGTGGAAGAATGGGTTTGAATCCTGGAGCCGCACTAGGCTAATTATGCTATTTTATGTAAGCTGAAGGACAATTAATGCATGTGAAAATATTCTGTACAAATTGTGAAAATTAAATTGCAAAAATGCTACAGAGTTACTGGATGATTCTATTGAGGGTGGCAGTGGATGAATCTGAGGGCTAGGATATTTATGGGTACAGTGGGCAAGCCCCCTGTTGATCAACATTTTCTAGAGCAGTGGTTCCCAACATTTTTGGCACCAGGGACCAGTTTCATGGAAGATAATTTTTCCACTGACCGGGGTTGGGGATGGTTTCGGGATGATTCAAGCACATTACATTTATTGTGCAGTCAAACTTCTCTGCTAATGATAATCTGTATTTGCAGCCACTCCTCAATGCTAGCATCACTGCCTCAGCTCCACCTCAGATCATCAGGCATTAGATTCTCATAAGGAGCACACAATCTAAATCCCTCACTTGTGCAGTTTACAGTAGGGTTCCCGCTCCTATGAGAACCTAATGACCCTGTTGATCTGACAGGAGGTGGAGCTTATGCGGTGATGTGAGTGATGGGGAGCTGCTGTAGATACAGATGAAGCTTCCCTGGCTCTCCTGCAGCTCACCTCCTACTGTGCTGCCAGGTTCCTAACAGGCCACTGACCCGTACTGGTCCAGCCCAGGGGTTGGGGACCATAGTTCTAGAGAATGTCCATATTAAATTTAACTTTCTGCTTCCTAGGAAAATAGCTCAGACATTCTTTTAGCGATTCTCTCCCACTGTTCCCTTTTTTGCGCTATGTCATCCATGGCATTTTTGTGGGAATTACATGAAACAGAAGATAATACAATTTTAGAACAGCTGGTTTCTGGATCAATTTTGGAGACTCATTTCTAGTAAGTTTCCAATTTAATAAGACAGGGTGAAATGTATTTATATTGATTTTAAAAGAACAGAGCAAAATGAATAGTTGTTTAATAGATCCAAAAACTATTGAAGAGGGAAATTACAAGTAGCTAGTTTAAACTGATATTGACTCACACCGAAATGAAGAGCTGTGCACGTATTTGTAAACATCCGATTTTCATGTTGACTGAGGGGTTGTCAATTTTCCATCTTCAAAATGGATATCATAGTAGACTTTTCATGTGTAACTCTATGTAAAGTTAATAACTGCGTTTTGTGAACTAACACCTATTTATCAAACCCTTGTTTTCAGCTTGGTGTTGTAATTTCCATAAATATTTGAGGTATATATAATTATGCCTAGTTTCTAGATGAGGAAAGCTAAGCGCAGGATAGCCCTTTGTGCACAGTGGTATAGTTATAAAGACTACATCCAGATTTATCTTTAACCATGCTTCTTCCTTGCTACCCATCTTTAAATACAAGAAATAGTGATTATGAATATAAACAACATAGGTAGAAAAAATATGTGGAATTAATTGAGAAGAAATTGTCCTCCATAAAGGCAATACTTATAGGTCAATAATTCCCAAGCTGAAATAATATACAGAATTCTTTTTACAGAAAACTTAACTTATGGAATTCCAATGTTGATTTAAATTATTTTTATGGTAATATAAATGCTCAAGATAACACTAGGTATAAACTCTTTCTATTTATGGTTCTTATACCACTTAAAACAAATCCAAATGTATAAATTAATTTTAGAAATTACAACTAACAAAATTATAACCCAGTAACACCCAATTTAGAAAAACTAGATAATGTGCTAGATTATATTTTATGAAAATCAAGCTGCTCTTTGCAATGAGAATATGATATTTATTGCTAAAGCTATGTTCTTTTGTATTCAGGGTACTTATGTGTTTTGTATTGACTCAGTTCTCTCACTTTTCTGTTTTATTTGGGGTTTTATGAGTCTTTTATTCTGTACACTCTCTTAGTCTGTTTTGTGCTGTTTTAGCAGAGTACCGGAGACTGGATAATTTATAATTAACATAAATTTATTGGCTCTTAGTTCTGGAGGTTGGGAAGTTCAGTATCAAGGTGCTGGCATCTAACGAGGGCCTTCTTGTTTCATCATCACGTGGTAGAAGGTAAGAGGGTGAGAGATCAAGACAAAGAGTAAGAGAAAGTGAGAAAGAGAGATTAAGATTATTTAGTTCCTAATTTGGAAGATTTGGTGTCATTCTATCCCACCACAATACATTCATTTAATAAGTAACATAAAGAATAATACCATTTTTTTCAGTCCTGAGCCAAGTAGTATACTAAATATGCTAATATTTATTTCTTAAACAGTTTTCTGTTTTTCCTGGATTTAATAATGACCTTGTACACTTGATTTCTTCTTGTTCTATTTTCTTATCACTAATTCTTTCCAATCTCTCCAACAGAATATTATTTTTTATATGATCATACAAGTAATACATTAGTTCAATTTTTTTTCTGAAGACATTCCTTCTAGAGCACCCCATCTTCCTACCTCAGTCTGGACCAGCTGTCTGCTGGCCTCTGCCATGGATCCTACATGGCATTCTTTCTCCGTTGGTTTGGCGAGGCACATCCTTTAGTAGCTTTCTGAGAAAGGGCACAGAGAACTTTACTGATCTAAAAATGCCTTTGTCTTAATCTCATACCAATTGATGGTTACCTGGATTTAATTCTAGATTGAACATAGAGTGGTTTCTTTTTTTTTTTGGTCAAATTTGAAGGCATTTTAACAGATTTCTAGTGTTTAGGTTTGCTGTTGAGATATTTTTATAGCTATGTAGGAAATCTGTCCTAACTCCTTACCTTAGTCCTCTACCTTTCCAATCCTTTATGTGTAATTTTTTAATTCTTTGTCACTCTCTAAAATGTTCTAATATTCTTGTATTTTTTTCTCTTATTGTCTTTCTTTTGTATTTTCATTTTTCTTTCAGGTAGGTTTTAATTTTTCTTGTGGATACTTTCATTTTTTCCCATTCTTTTAGCTCTTGAGATATTTATACAGTTCTGATTACTTTCTTTTAAATAAAACACTGTTCTTATTACATGCAACTTCTTACATTATTTCCTCTAGCATATTATATTAACTATACATTTGTTGAAGTTTATTTTGCTCTTTGAACTATTTTTATTTGTTTGTTTAAACCTCTTTGATGTTGAAACTTTTCTCAAATGACTGGTGTCCTTGGTGGTTTATTCATAATTGAGAAAGAAGCACTAATAAATTATTGAAAGCTCTGTGTGTGATCAGAACTTGACAAGTGGTGAGCTCCACTATAGGTCAGAGTTTCTGAATCTCAGTTTCTCAATATTGAGGAATTGTCTCAATATTGACAATCTCAATTGTCAGCAATAGTCACATCTTGGGGTGGATCATCCTTTGTTGTCTGCCCTGTGCATTGTAGGAGGTTTGGCAGCATTCTTGGCCTCTATCCACTAGATGCCAGTAGCACCGGTCCCAGGTTGAAAATCAAAAATATCTCCAGATATTGCCAAATGTTTCCTGGGACAGCATTGCTGCAGCTGAGAATGAGAGTATACAGTGATCAAGTAGGGACCTAGTCATTTTGCCCACCTGGCCATTTTTTTGGGTGATGTTCTGTAGCTGTATTAGTCAAAATTCTCTAGAGAAACAGAACCAATATGGTATATGAGTGTGTGTGGGTGTGGGGGGGGGAGAGAGAGAGAGAGAGAGAGAGAGAGAGAGAGAGATTGATTTAAGGAATTGGCTCACATGACTGTGGAAGGTGACAAGTTCCAAAATCTACAGGACAGGTCAGCAGGCTGGAGACACACGGAAGAGTTGACAATACAGTTCCAGTTGAAAGGCAGTCTGCTGGTACAATTCCCTCTTTGCGAAGAGGTTGTCTTTTTCTATTACAGGGTTCAGCTGATTAGATGAGTCCCTTCCACATTATGGAGGGAAATCTGCTTTTTACTCAAAGTCTATTGATTTAAATGTTTATCTAATCCAAAGAAAAACTTCACAAAAACATCTAAAATAATGTTTGACCAAATATCTGGTACTGTGGCCTAACCAAACTGGCACCTAAAATTAACCATCACAGTAGATTTTTAGATTTTTCAAAGAAATATTCTACAGTCTCCTCCTGGGAGCAATATTTGCTTGGCTGTGAGAATTCTTGGAGTCAGTTGTGAAAGGGACAATTTTAGGAAGTTTCCCTTTTTCTATATGGCATACACATGCCTTCCTTCTTCTTCTTTGTGCCTGATGTGCCCATGTCTGGAACTCTGGTTTCCTATGTCCCGCGAACGAGCCTTCCACTTACTGTAAGGATAGAGAATGAATAATCACTTGGATGTTGAAGAGACCTGATGTTTTTAAATTCACTTTATGTAAACTTTCAACCAATCCTTCTAACTTCAGTTTTACACCTTACCTCTGTGTCTCCAGTGTCCAGCACCGTCAGCTCCTGTCCTTGAGCCTTTTGTGGTTCACGAGCTTTCTTTTCATTGTCGTCCCTTTTGCATATGATTGTACATAGGTTTCCGATAACCTATGTTGCAACTGCTTCCCTGTTTTATTCACCTTCTCTTCACGCCATTGGTGAGAAAGCGTTTCCAATTCTGGGGTTATGGAGATGGCTGAACACACAGCACCCAATACCAGACAGATGAGCTCTACAGCAGTTTACTTGTCACCTATACTCACAGCCTGGGGGTGTAGCCACTGAATCACACAGGGCCACTCAGGGGTTGCACTTGGGAATAGAGTGAGCGAGGAAGGGATTGGGAATGAGGCTTCCTAGTAAGAAAGGGAAACCCATGGGTCTTGCAGGAGATGTGGCTGCCTTGTTTGCATAGTTCTGTGGACTGGTACAAACTGAAACCCACTGCTTAGAGATAAGCAGGCATTGTGCCTAGTTCCCCTGATAATGAGATTGGCTACAGGACCTCATCTGAGGAAGTGGAGTGGCTAGAGGGCCTTGCAGTTAGGCCGTTTGAGGTCCTTTTAATTTTACCAGATATCAAGGTGACACATAATATGAATATTAGCCCTTAACATCACATTCCCATCTTCCCAAGGTTTGCTATGATATCTTTTGTTGGTTGTGACTTCTCCTGGCTTCTTGGTTCTTGTGAGGCATCCATATTTTACTTCTTCATTCTCATTTTCATAAGATTTCAGGAGGAAATATATAAATCCCTGGGTTTAATCTAATAGGTATAATAATGAATCCCATCTCTTCTTTGTGTTCACTAACCCATTATATAGTGGTATTTTTTTGGTAGTAGGTGGGTAAACACAAATTTAAAAGAGACACTAAAGTTCAGTTATAAGGTAATCATCTCAATGATGCAAAGTCACTTATACTGAGTATTTAAGAGCATTGTGAAAATATAAATATATAAAGTTAAATTATCATTAACAAGTCATAAACTTTTGAGTGAAGGTCCATGACACTGAGTTTAAGAATTCTACATTAAGAGACTTCCCAAAACTTTATTATGACTATCTCATCTTTAGACATGAGGAAAAAGGAAATCAGCTGTTAGTATTTCTTTGGAAATATTCCTGTAGATTTTCTTATATTTTCTTAAGGAAAAGGAGTAAAATTCATAATGCTTAAGTTTTGGATGTTATTGAAGATATTTTGTTTTAAAAGTGTAATATATTAGAGATAATTTTATCTGGGTCAGCTACAACTGTCCAGAAGCACATTTATCAAGTTAATTTCTTAAGTAAGATGGAGCAGTGACCATTGTAGCAATTCCTCTCTTAACACCTCTTGGGGGAGGGGGTGGGTGTATTTCAAGAGCAAGCCTGTTTCTGACTGACATGAAAAATGTAGTGGAGTAGAATACTAAACAAGGCTGAGCCCTGCTGCAGTAGATATCTTTTTTAAAGAAATGATATTTTGAAACCAAACTTAACTTTACCGATTTGACCTGTACAAATACATTGAGCTAAAAACCAAGGTCCAACTGCATTTGATTCGTTGTTCAAAAAGCCACTAACTTCACGTCTATGTGGTAATTCTTATGCATCCTCAGAGGAGCACTGGGCAGTGAGAGTATTCTATTTTTGGCAACAGGTAAGGGAAATTGGGGGCATGGAAAAATCTATAAAATATTTTTTAAAAATACTATTAATCCTACACAACCTCAAAAAATTGAGGAGGCAGTAGTCCCAACTCATTTTATGAGGCCAATATTGCCTAATGCCAAAACAAGATAAAGATATTATAAGGAAAGAAAATCATGGACCAATATACCTCACAGAAAGAGATGCAAAAATTATAAACAACATTTAAGCAAATTGAATTCAACAAGTTTTACATAAGAAAATACATCATCATCCAAGTGTCCATCAATACATGAGTGGATTAATAAACTGTGGTATATGTATACCATGGAGTACTATTCAGCTTTAAGAAACAATGGTGACATAGCACCTCTTATATACTCCTGGAAAGGGCTGGAACACATTCTACTAAGCAA